>NSJW01000414.1:60388-137905 GCA_019955255.1 Castanospermum australe | reverse complement strand
AGTAAAATCTACACTATTAGAAGAATTAGGAAAATTAACAGATGGAACAGAATCAGAATGCTCAATATGCTGAATATGCTCAGACTCAAGATCAAGTTCAGTAACAATCCTATGACTTAGCCTAGAAGCCCTTCTAGCAACATGCAATGTTCTCTTTATTTCATGATCAAAAGCAATCAGGTCTTGTGTATTGTTACTACTCCTAGTCATACAGCATAAAGCATAACAGGCAAAAAACACTAACAGCATACAAAATATGTAAACTACACTAAGAAATTAGCCAAAATAAAATTAGAAACACTATCAAATGAATTTTAAAAATTATGGGACCACCACAGTAAAATTCTAAAATGTATTTTTGATTTTCTATAATTTTTTGACGATTTTTAAAAATCACGAAAATAAAAAAAAAAAAAGTGGTCTAAATGATGGAATTTAGCAAGAAAACTCATACCAGATGAAGGAATTTCGAGATTTTGACCCCAGATTAACCCCATAGGGGTTAGTTTTGCTCAGGATGGTGGTGGATAAACTTTGGATACACAGCCTCAGCACCTAACTCCACAGGTTAGTCCAATTATGCTACACTTGCGACACTTTCGACACTACTAAGCTACTCTACTCTACTCAAGTGTGGAACAAGAAATAAAATGAAATGCAGCTACTCTACTCTAATCTACTGTTAATATGAAATAATTGAGATCAAAAGAACAATGCAAAAATTCCACGGCAACGGCGCCAAAATTTGACGTGAACTGTCGAACTCACTCAAATTAACCAGGCTTATAAAGAAATTTGTAATATAGGACAACCTGGATCGTCTCCCAAGGATTTTTGCATAGAACTAAATCACTCAATTAAAAACAAAACAATAAATAGGGGGGTTTTAATTCGATTAAAATTAAAGCAAGAGAAAATTAATGCAAGAGATAAAACGAAATTAACAATTTAAAAGCAATCAACCAACCCAGAATTGAGGTTTCAAGGACATCCGTCACTGGACAAAGAATTACTGAATCTCGGGGTTGACCCTAAACAAATCAGAATCCCTACATTCATATAGGAACCCTCTCTACTAGACAATCACCTAGCATTTAATCAAACTCTTGGCGTGTTCACCCATGCCATCGCACAGTGTTCACTTCAACCTGTTTTGATTTTAAGTCCCTTGGGTTAATCAACCTAAATATTAAATCTAACATTTAATCCCTTCCCCTAGATGATCAAAAATACAGAAATCATAAACAAACCTCATGGACAAACCTCATCCGCTCGGATTCAACGTACACAATCGTGTTGCTCAATTCGAGTAAAGGGGGAAGAAAAAACAGATTCAGTTCATGGAGAGCACGAGTCCTCTGGATTCAACAGCAAAATCCTCAACTCATGGGTTGATTGAATGAAAAGTTAGCCTACCATGGCTGGAAAAAAAAACAGAAAACAAAAAGGAAAGAAAAAGAAGAACAAGATGAGAGAAAAGAGAAGAGGTGTAGATCTGAAATTTCTCCAAAGTCAAAAACTGCTGTTCATGTTACCCTAATATGCTATTTAAACCTAAAACTAAACAGGGTCAGGGCTCCAAAACTGGCCCAATTAAAAACATAACTAATGGCTTTGGTCCCATATAATTTGGACTCCTAATTACAAAGTTAAGCCCAATTAACTAAACATAGCTCCAGAATTTCGTGACTGACTTTGGCTCCAATTTTGACTGCCTTCTTGTCTGAATTTGGCCTTCAAGCTTCTAATACCATTTGTAGCTCTTTGCGTTATCTACAAAACGAACAAGAATGAGGTTAATCGGATACCTATAACAAAAGTTATGATCAAAATACTGGAACAGTGTAAATCTGGAAAAATAGCACGAAAATGAATTAAATCCAATTAAAAGCCCAAAGCCCAATTTAGACCAAAAATCATTAATTACACACTAAACAGCCCTAAAATCATTAATCAAATGCAACAATTAAGTGTGATAAAATTCAATTATCACATACCGTAAGGGAGGTGACTTTTAGGACATCGGAGAGTTTGGGACATCACTTTGACTATGATGTATCCTAAATTGACCTTCCTTTCTTTCAAAGCAGACCACAACAAAAACAAAGGTAGAATTGTGATTCCACTTTGTTTTCCAAATTTTGAAACAACCACTTGAGTAAGATAATGATATATAACCCTATAATTAACTGTCCATAAGTCTTCGGTATCAGGCGACAGATTATATGCTTTGCTACAAAGATCTATAATGACACCATGAAATTCAAAATCTCCATGCTTTGTATCATGGCTTCTCAACCAAAGTTTCTCACAATCAAAGCAATCTAGCCCTAACCACTCATTCAGTTGCTCATCATTAAAAGAGATGTGCGTCCCCAGCACGTAAGTTTTAATTGTGCAATCCTTTTCATTAACTGACATATTGGAATAGAATAAACCTACCAATCTAGGATATACTTGTTCATCCAATTGAAGGAAGGGTGTCCATACCATCTCCCGTAACTTTCTGAAGCACCAATCCGTTCCGAGTCAAAGAGCTCCATATTCACCCTACGACAATTGATTAACTCCATTTCTATGACAATTGATTAACTTCTGCTTCTTATATGATTTATTGAAGTGCATCTTCGAGTTTATTCTCTAAAAAACATTGCATCAGTAGCAGTGAAGTTGCATGTCCTAATGTGCTGGGTTGCCTTAACTATCTCCTTTGTAGGCATCAAATTAGTCTTTTTCTAAACACTAGACGACTTTTTCAAGCCCTTTCGAGCCATTGAACAATGGATGATGTTCAAGTTTCAATATTCTTGCAGTACAAATTAACATGAAAACTCAATAATTGAAATTAACCAAACAAACATAAATAGTCTAGCTTTTGATCCCAATTGCATCAAAATGCAAAACTCCAATTAGAAGAAAAACTGGCACAAGAAATGCTATTAATATACAGGAGGAGGAATTAGGTGTAATGGTTATCAAGATAAGCAATATTTTACAATAATAGTGACAATACTGTGAAGAATCCAAATGCATGGTATACAATTAAAATTGCAAAATTATCTACAAGAGGGCATGAATCTGCACCAACTATGCATATACATAAATTAAAAACCCTAGAAAAAGGGTGACATTAACAAATAACAATAGAAACAATTATTCAACCAAATAACTTTGTCTCACTCTTTTGCTCATTGTAACTAACTGAAATATTTGGTCATATGATTCAACCTTAAAAGCCTAATGTTATAGACAAGTATTCAATGAGTTGATGCAGTTGAACTTGGTGCTTCTAGTTTGGGGATGATGTCTTGGGTCTCTGAGCTATATTTTGTCTGTTGACTGTGCAGTAAGCTTTGTAGTAATGCTCTAAGACAAGCTATCTCAAGAATCATGACTGATTCCAAGGAGAAAAATCGTAACTTTGTGGAGACCATTGAACTCCAGATAAGGCTGAAAAACTATGATCCACAGAAGGACAAGCGTTGTCAAGCGATTCTGTCAAGTTGCCCCACATCCCCCAACCCAAGATGAAAATATGTATGCTTGGTGATGCTCAACATGTTGAAGGCGTATTAATTTGTTATCATGGGCAAACAGTGGAATGCTCAACATGCTCAACAATATGCATGCTTGGTGATGCTCAACATGCTTAATTTGTTGTAATGTTCTAATCTTCTTATTTCCTGCCCTTTTAGTTGTGCAGTTTTTTTTTTAATATTACTTGTGCTTCACCCTCCCATGCATTGGCCCACCTTTTACTGGTTGTTAACAATGACTTCTTCATTGAAAATACCTTGGAATGATACAATGCTTCTATACTTTTGTAACTGTAGTTCACAAGACCAGTGCCATTGATTTATGTTTGATGGTGGTGATTTTATATATAAAATATTTTATATTTTTTCTGTTGTTTTGTTTAATTATCATTTAATTGTTACCATGTTTATTGTGTTAATTTATGTTACTCTAATATGCATTACTTTACTCTGCAGGCAGAGAAGATAGGATTGGAATACATGGATGTGGAAGGTTTGAAGAAGCTAAACAAAAATAAGAAATTGGTGAAGAAACTAGCCAAAAAAATACCATGCGTTTTTGGCTTCTAAAGCAGTCATAAAGCATATTCCTCGTCCTTTGGGTCTTGGTCTTAACAAGGCAGGCACATATTTTATTTCTGTTCATGATTTTTAACTGTTGGACATTCTGAGACTATAACTTGGAGTTTTCATTATGATTTGATCATTTCACAAGTTATCCTAGGATTTTTGTGAATCTTTGCCCACTTTTGTGCCATTTGATCATTTGCCCACTCTCTTTTGATGATTTTCCTCTATCATCTATTTTATGCACTATCGTCCCCCCTCCCCTCACATGTAGTGAATAGCTTGATTTGAAAGAATTATTATAATATGTGTTTCAAACTCTGTTAAAGTCCTTAGTCCCGTATGTAGTCCACAATGAATAATTCTCATTCAATAATTCTCAATGGAGTAGTCCCTATAATCAATTGCCATCCAAATTAGACAACCAAGTGTATCCCTTGGAGCACCTTCTTTGCTCTCAGTATTTGGTCCTAATGTCTTCAAAGAAACAATTCTATCATCAACAATACACAGGGCATAATCTTAAACTTAATGTTTAATAGGCTACCTATGCTGCCTAAACAGGTTATTCAGCTAACTTGATTCCCCTTGCTGGTCACTAGTTTTGAATTCAACTGCATGCGAGCAATGAAACCATGGCCCTGCTAGCTGTACTGCTGTAATTACAGATAGCTTAGGTCAATGGGTCTAGGCAAGTTTTGGCAAGATTAGATTTTCTTCAAATATGGTGGCATGACTTTTGGGACTTAGGAATGATCATAACCTAGCACTACAGAAATCATAACATGCGACCTACAACAATACTCCATTGTGGATGTGTGTGGAAAAGGAGGAAACAATAATCTAGGTACAATAAATGAAGTTATAATATGGGTACAATAATTTGGGTAAGTTTAATCCTTAATCCCTAAAGTGTGTTCGTTTAATCTGGGTAAACTCTAAATTGGAAACCTGGAATCTTGTACCTCATGATGGCCACACGGTGATCTCGCCGGAGTTCAGACCCACTATAGTGGCTGAGCTCTCACTGGATTGGTGTCAGAAATAAAGATGCCGCAGACTGCTGCCTGATTAGAACACAGATATGAGAAAAATAAAGTGACTTCAAAATCGAACAACATAGATGCGACAGGAGGCTGGCTTCATGATGTTAGGATTTTTCTGGGAATATGCTGAAGTGGTGTCCCGGAAAGCACCAATGCAGCGAGAGGTTGGCTTTACGATGTTAGGAACAAGGCTAGGTTATGGAAGAGGGATAATTTGGGAACTCCAGGTTTACTTTTTTAAATCACCTATACATATCAGCTATCCAACTTACCAAATACTAAATTGGCTGTCAACTACTAATTGGACTAGCTAAGATGGGTTTCAAAACCCACAAGTTTTCTAGGGCACCATATAATCCACCATGTATATTACTTATTTGCAAGCATACAATAATGCTGTCAACTAAATCGATGTACCACTAGTTGAATGCAGATAAAATTCTCCAATATTTATTACAACAATCCAAACATTCTCCCCCACTTGTAATTTATTGGGGGATTCTGTACACAGTAGAATTTTGTAGATATTAATGGTAATCAATATGGATATTTAATTTAGGAACTCATCAAATTATGTACAAATTCATTGATGTTTTTGTCTGAAGTGCCACCCTGACTCACTGCTTCTATGGCCAATTCCTTCCATTTCTCAGCATTAATTTTCATCTGTCTCCCAGCATCCTTCTCCATTACTTCCCTGAGGCAACCCTGGATCTCTTGCCTTGTCACAATCCCACTCTTATCAACCTTAACTCTAATTCCCACCTTCCACACATGCTCCACAAATTTTGCATTGGTGGGTTGGTCAGTCCACTGAGGCATTGCAACCATGGGCACGGCTAAGCTCAATGCTTCAATGGTGGAATTCCATCCACAGTGCGTCAGAAAGCAACCAAGAGCATGATTTGACAGCACTTCCAATTGGGGACTCCAGTTCACCAGCAAGCCTCTTCCATCTGCAGTTATCTCTACCTGCAACTCTTTGGTGAGCTTTCCTCTCTCCGTGTCACTGATGACCCATAAGAAGTTGAAGCCAGCTCCCTTTAGGCCCAACGCTATCTCCTCCATTTGCTGGGTGCTGAAACAGACCATGCTGCCAAAAGATACATAAACCACCGACCCTGCAGGTTTGTGCTCGAGCCAACTGCTGCATGCCCATGAGTCTAATCGGAAGAGATTCAAATCGTAGTCTCTGTCATTTGGGACCCGTTTGTCCAAGTGAAAGGACGGAACTGTTGGCCCAATTGTCATCATCGGACATAGCTTTGACATGGAATCCACCACCTTATTCATAATTATTATGGAAAGTTATTAATTGTATTTCAATTAAATTATTTTATATTTATGATAAATTATAATTAAAATCTTACTGTGAATACTTTAGAAAAAAAATGTAATTTTTCATAAATACAATAAGTTTCCGAAGATGCACTAATTAAGATAATTGTTTTATTAGTGTCAGTCAAACTCTATCACAAGTCACAAAATTACTCTTCTGAGTCAGTTGCAATCACTACTTAGCCGCATTAATTGAAACTCAAGACCAATATTTGATATAAAATTCTATAAAATGATAGTTGCTTTAGGATGAGATTGAGTATGCATAAATATTACCAATAATTTAATGATTTAATGATTTATTATCAATTTATATAGCTCAAGTTGACTTGTACACACCGCTATTTTCACATGGCTTCTGATAAATTTTAAAATATGTTAAAAACTGTGACATAAATATATTAATATCAAATGAATCATAAATTATTACTAGATCTATAGAAGAAGAGTAAAAAAATAGTGCGCAAACAAATATGAGGAGGAGGTGGAGGAGGAGAGCCAAAAACCTGGTCCTCTAGCTTGTGGAAGGAATTGACAAGAACAAAATCAGCTTTGTGGATATTAGAAAACTGATTCATGACCATGTGGAAGTAAGCAGGATAGAAGCCAGGCTCGTAAACGAAGGAGGGTGTGTCTCTCAGGTGAAGCAAGGGGAGCCCAGGAATAGAGAGTGGCACTGAAGAAATGGGGAGCTCCAAGGATCCAAGGTGGAATTGAAAGTATATGTAATTGACAGCACACATTTGAGTGAAGAAAGCAGCTGCCAGCAAGCCCAAATCTTTGGCCACATCCAATGCCCAAGGCAAAAAGGCGTCATAGACCAGGTAGTCTACGGGGTGGCCGGAGGAGTTGTGTTTGTGGATGAGTTCCCTCAGGCTGTCGGAGCCAACGGCCTGCATGCGGTTCACATAGGTGGCGATGCTGTCAGCTTGTGCGAAGCCACCCTGGTCGAAGCCATCTGACATGGTTTCAATCTGGACGGAGCCTGGCAACGAGGAGGATGCTTGGAGGTGCATGGATCTGGCGATGAAGACGGTTGTCACCAGGGTGGCTTTCACCCCTTTGCTGCTCAGGCGCTTGCTGAATTGCAGCATCGGGTTTATGTGGCCCTGGCTTGGGTATGGAACCATTAGCACATGCCCTCTTCTCTTTCCCTCTTCCATTTCTCTCCCCTTGCTCTCACAAACGTGACTTGATGCAACCTATATAAAATAAAAATGATTCTCTCCAGCTATTAATACTATTATCTTATATGTGTGAGATAACTTTTCCTTCATTTTATTTTACTTGGAAAGTAAAATGGGTAATTGTCATGTGATGTAAGAGACGGCTCTTTTATTATAATATAATAGTTATAAGAGATTAAGTTATTATACTCTACTAAGATAATTGATGAGAGATTTTTAGTATAAGATTTTTTTTTTGTCTTTGATTATGGTATCTTTATAATTATAAATTATTACGAGACTAACTATTCAAATACTATTATAATTAGGTACTCTTCTAATAAGTATATCTTTTATGGTTTAAATTTTATTCCTCTACAGTTGTTAGTAATAATATATTACTCAACACTAACGTGGATTATTATTATTTTTAATTTTAATAATTTCATTTATATTTTTTTATTACTAACAATAATTAATTAATGTCTTAGTAATAATATATTTTTTTCATTGGTAATATTATTTTTCCAATTCAACTCAATAATTCAAGCTATCTATATATATGATCATCGTGGAATTTCTTGAACCATACGTGCATGAAAAGATTTAGAATAAAGCACTCGAGTATAATATTGCTTTAAATAATTTCTTAAAAAGTATCAACAATTTGTGTTTATTCATTATGTCATGAATCTTTTGTAAGTATAAAGCATAGAAAGTTGAGATCAAGGGCATATTTGTCTTTCCGCTCACAAAAAAATTATAAGGTGACTACGTCTTTCTAACTCCAAGATTAAAAGCTGTCATTGTTAATGAGGCTAGCCAAGATACTACAATCATCTTGTTTGAGGGTTATGGAGTGGAAAGAGAATCTAGCACATTTATATATTCTCATATGCCCTCCAATCATAGGCTACTATAAGATTAGGCAGCCTATAAGATTAGGCCTACACTAATGCTATCAACCACATCGGTCTAACCAAGATGTAACAAATGCAAATTTACAATGATCACAATAAAGTGAACTTACGCAATCTCTCATATGGATCGACTTTCTACCAGCTTTATAGAACCCAAACTAACTATAATTATTAGTATATCATTCTCCTATTTGACCAATATTGATTGCAGAATGTAATTTTGAGCATTTTATTTAAAAACGACTCTCAATAATATGGCCACAATTTTTTGAAAAAAACCAAGCGAAATGAGACAACACTTTCAAAATGGTCCCGAGACAACACCTTAAAAGTGGTCCAGTCTAATATTATTGTCAACTAGTCAGAAACCCGTGCATGGGCTTTTTTTAATATTTTAATTCTTGATAGCAGGATAGAGAATGAAACAAAAGTAGATTCAAATTGGAAATTCAACACGCCACGTGTCATGCATATAGTGAGAGACGCTTTTGTTTGAGGAAGCGGGTAACCTTGCAAAGCATCGCACTCGCAAGAAAAATCTTCCCCTTTAATATATAGGGGTATTTCCAATCACAGTCGCAATTGCACTATCAACTGAGTAATACAGCTCCGTCTTCCATACTCCAAAAATGAATGGTAGGATACTCCACTTCCTCTTACCGTTAGATTTATAATAAAAAAAAAAGAAATGGTTGAGATTCATTACCTGTAACTTGTTTAACAGGTTAAACTAAAAGAAATTGATCTATAAAATAAGTTCTTCAAAAGATTTGGAATTACAAATCAATCATTGCAAAATGGGTTCTTGAATTGTACAAATTTCCAAAATTGGTCCATGAATTTACAATTGAAGTCGAACCATACATAAATCTGTTATATATTATAATATTTAAAAAGACAATAGTGATTTAACTATGTCATGTAAAAGTGATTTGATAATTTATAGTGTATTTATTTTTTTTATAGTAGTTAATATGTTATGATCTTGAATTTCCACAAAGAGAAAGTCGATAGATCAAATATTTAATTTTAATTGGTCAAAAAAAATTTGATCTTTATTATAATTTATAAGTAATCCTCAATCCTTATATTTTATAAACAACAAAATTTCTAATAAATATTTTATATAAAAAAAACTGGTTCTTAAATTACTTTTACAGATTTATTTACTTGATGGCATTCTAAAACTTTAAATCATATTATTGTAAAAATGAAAAATTTATGAGTGAACTTAAAGAATTCCAATAATATTATCATAGTTAAAAAATATTATCATATAAGCTATATTTAAATAATATTGTCATATCTTATTTTAAAAAAATAATACATTATAAAATAAATTAAAATAAGAGAGTATGAATAAATTACACAGAAAAGGAAAATAAAAAAAATTTGACATCTTGAAATGAATCTTCTTAAGAGTAATTAAGAATATGAAAACTAAAAAATACTTAAAAAGTGTGTGAATAGACAAATAAGAATGTTAATAACCTTAGTCTTTTTTAAAATTCAAAAAATCAGTTGTTATTGTAACTAACTACTTGGACTAAACATGAATATAATTAGCCTTCAAGAATTTATATGTGATTATGTGTATGCTTATATATATTAAATTCTTTCTTACAACTTTATTGTAGTGAGTTTTGTATTATTGTGAAAAAGGTTGTCCCCCAAAATCTAGAGGAAGCTTCCAAATCACAAGATCAGAGATGGGTAAGACGGTTGGTGGTGGAGCTTGGATGTTTTCTTAAAAAAATACATTTTTAATTTAAAAATTTTCAATGCCGTGGATGGCATTTTTTTTAAAATTAATTTAAAATTTTTGAAAACAACGTCGATAAGCAAGGCATGGTTTTCTTTTATTAAAAAACATTTTTAATTTAAAATTTTTATAATAAACCACAACATAGTTAAAATATTTTTGGTGTGAGAGCGTAACTCACTTATATTATATAACACCTCGTGAGTATAACATAGTTAAATTTAAAATAATTAAAAATATAATAAGTTTTAAAAATAATAATATAATAAAAACATCTACGATTTAATTAATTAATAAAAAGTATTTTTTTAAAAAACATTATAACTTATTAATCAGAGTCAAAGATTAAGTAATTTATAGTTTCTAATATTATTTCTTAATCATATTTACAGATTGAATGTTAGAGTACAGCTATAAAGTTTTTTTAAAAAAAAATCTACAAAATTCAACTAGAATTAAAGAGTGTTGTTAGATGAAATTAAGTAATAGAAGCTACTCACCTATTTAAGAGTTAATAAATATACCAAATTATTTTATTAAAAATTCTGACAAGAAAATTCTTAGTTATATACCTTTAACCAGATCATGTTGATTTTAAAATTAAAAAATACATACTACGACTTCTAAATCATTCTTAAGAATTATATATTTGATACTTTCCAATTATACTTCTTAATCATACTTATAGATTGAATGTAATATACTTTTAACTAGAACATGTTAATCACAAAATAAAATAATAAAGAACATTAGAACTTATTAATTATAGTTAAAAATATTAAATATTTAACACTTTCCTATATTTCTTCTTAATTATTTTTAAGCAAATAATATCATATATAGCTAACAAGAACATGTTATTTAAGAAAAAAAGATCACAGGCGCTTATACTCATATATATCTATTTTTTAAAGTTTAATTTATTAACTAAATTAAAATATTATTTTTTAACATATAAAATATACTTTAAAAAATAAAGTGTAAGTAGATACAAATTGATAAGAAGATAAAAAATCTAACTACAACCATTTCATGCATTACTATCAAATTCCTCAAATTATTTAGATTTTATAAAAAACTAAATGTTTATATTTTTGTCAATATTAAATTATAAGATGTACTTTAAATATTTTCGCATATTTTGTAAGGAAAATATTTTTTATATTTAATAATAGAACAATCCAAAGTGTATAAGAAAAGAAAGAGAGATATATAATAAAATAAATAGTGACAATAAAAAGCAGGTTAGTTATGAGAAAAAAATAATAAGTAAAATAAAATTTCTTGTCGTGTAAAAATCAAAGAACTTTATGACATGTTTGGTGTGACATTTGTGTAATCCAAACCTCAATTTAGAGGCGTAAATCATGGATTTAGTTTCAAACATGATTGACAAAATTCTAATTAGGGTGTGTTTAAATACAATTTTAGTCCCAAACCGTGGTTTGAGTGGAAGTGAAAAAAGTTACTTTTCCATTAGGTCTCAAAGCATCGTTTGCAAGTTAATATATCCAAACAAACTATAACTCTTCTTTCTTTTTATTGGTCATTAATTTTTCATTCTCAAATCATCACTACTCTACCTGAAAGATACTTCTTTCTCATCTATCATAATATTTAAAAGGATAAGTGTGTTTGAATTTATCATGTGAAGCTAATATGGAGGCAAAACAGTAAAATCATTTAATCTTCTAAACATACTTATAGAGTAATATTAGGAAGTATCAATTATTTAATCTTTAACTGTGATTAATAAGTTCTAGTGTTTTTTTTTAATTTTAAAAATAACATATTCTAATTAGTTGTATATGATATGTAACCTTTAATATAATTTAAAAGTATGAAGGCTTTAAGATGATAATCTCAATTAAAATAATTTTTTAAAATCTAAATAAATTTTAGTATAAATTTTCTCAAAATTTTCCTCGTTCTTATGTCCTTCCCCATCTCCATCTCCATCTCCATCTCCATCCCCAACGCCACTCCACCACCCCCTTCAGCACCTCCCCTTCCCCTTCCCCTTCCCATCCCCACCCCATCTCCCCCTGCTCCTTCCCTCGCTCTCTTCTCCATGCCCATATCCTCCCCTTGTACAGAAAGACATTAAGAGCAAAAAAATATAAAAGGACAAAATCATTAGCTGAAGGAAGACATTAAAAAGAGAAAGAAACGTAGAATAACAAAACAAAGGAAGTTGTTGTGGGAGAGTTGGCCGGAAAAGAAAAGAAGAAGAGATGGGTTGGATGGAAAAAGTGGGCTTGGCCAGAAAATGCACCGACGGCTGGGAATGGGTTGCGAATAGCATGGATGAAAATGGGAGTGAACACACCTCAGGATATCCTCTGTATGTTGGACTGCGATGGTAAGAGTTGCTGAAGGACTAGATTGCAATAATTGTAAAGTCAGAGTTAAAACTTGTAAAATAACAAAATACTTACTAATCGGAACTGACCTGTTATTACAGGTAAATAAAATGGAGTATGATACTCCAAAGCTTTGGAGTATTGTAGAAAGCTTCGTTGAAAATACGGGTGTTTTATTTCTTTTGATAAACTTGGATCCATTATGTGTTGAAGAACAAAAAAAAAAAAAGAAAAAAAATATAGATTATGTGTCATAGTTTACACCATATTGGGATTTTGAAACATGCTAACATATGTTAATGTCTGGTAGTGATTTTTGTTTGCTTGTGTAGAGCATGTTGATAAAGGGCTCCGTCTTCCATACTCCAAAAAATAATGGGAGTATGGATACGCCATGTATTATCAACCACTGATTGGATAGAAAAACAAATATATGGTTGGAATTCATTACTTGCAACTTGAAGAAGACGTAATATTATAAAATTGATAATTGTCAAAGTAGTTCCCCAAAAAAGCATAAATTAATAACCAATTATTTACAAAATTGCGCCATGACATTTATTATAATTATAATTATAATTATAATTTATCATAATAAGTAAATGTAAGAGTCTTTCTGAAAATTTATTTTTCTGCTAATATAATCTATTTTTTCCACATTTGATTCCTACAAATTTTCAAAAGACACAAATTAAAGAAATTTAAAATTGATCAATCAAAATTGATGTACATAAATTACCTACATAAATTAGTGTAATACTTTGGGAAATAAATATATCTACTATTTATTATAATAACTAAACGTAAGAATCTTCCTAAAATTTATTTTCTCGCTCATGTAGTCCATTTTTTTTGCTCATCTATTTGTTTCATAAAAAATTTGATGCATACACAAATCAAGAAAATTCAAAATTTATCTATCAAAATTGATCTATACAAATTATCTACATAAATTAGTGTAATAATTATGGAAAAAATCACACAAATTTAATGTTAAGTTGCTTTTAAACTTGAATTCTATACACTCAAATTCTAAATTTTATATTAAATTATTTGATTTAATATTTAATCTATCATCTATTATAGTAACTAAAAGTAAAAGTCTCCCTCAAAATTTATTTTCCCACTCATATAGTTTATTTTTTTCACTCATATATTTGTTTCTTACAAATTTCATGCAAATAGACATTAAGAAAATTCAAAATTGATCAATCTATTATAATGACTAAAAGTAAGAGTCTCTGTAGAAATTTGCAGAATAACTCTGCAGGATGTAGAAAGCTACAGAATAGGAACAGCTGCTATAGAACTCTGCAGAACAATTCTGCAGAATATAGAAAGCTACAGAACAACTCTGCTGAATAGGAACATCTGGAGAACGAAAATGTATGTGGAAGGAAACTTGATTCTTCACATTGTGAATTTGAAAGTTAACTGACATACATATATATATATCAAGCTTCAGCTAACAGACTAACTAACAGAAGACTAACTAATCAAACTAACAGCTAACAGAAACAAATCAACAGAAAATAGAATTAACAGAAGCAACAGTAATAGCAGTAACAGTAATAACAGAATTAACTGAAAACAGAAAACAAAAAATAGAAAACAGAAAATTCTGCAGCCTCATCTGGTTCAATCTGTTTTTCTGGTTCAATCTAATTTCTCCTCTTGCTGAAGTAGTGGTACTCGGTATTACCCCTCTACAAGCTAGAGAATGTATGTCATACATGCCTGGCTTTTTGTTTTGTATTTGAAGGAATGAAGCTGTAGCCAAAGACTTGGTGAATATATCAGCTAGCTGATTCGTAGAAGAGATTGGCATGAGGTGGACAAGGCCATTGTGTATCTTCTCACGAGCTATGTGACAATCAATCTCAATGTGCTTGGTCCTTTTCATGAAAGGTTGGGTTTGCTGAAATGTACTTTGCAGACCGGTTGTCATAATATAGCAATGCTGGTTGAGTGAATGGAATCTGAAAATCTTTCAGCAGAAACTGCAGCCATTGTAATTCACAAGTGGTGGCTGTCATGGCCCTGTACTCTACTTCAGAGGTTTACCTGGAGATTGTTGTCTGCTTCTTAGATCTCCATGAGATGAGAGAGTCCGCTAAAAAAAAGTAGAAACTAGTTATAGATCTTCTGGTTTCAGTGTAGCCAGCCCAGTCAGAATCTGAAAAGGCTTTGAGCTGAAAATCTGACCGTCCTGGTAAAAGAATGCCATATCCTAGATTGCCTTTAATGTACCGAAGCACTCTTGTAGTAGCTTGGTAATGTGCAACAGTTGGATTTGACATAAATTGGTTGAGCTGCTGTACTGGGTATGCAATGTCCGGGCAAGTAGTAGTTAAGTAAAGTAACCTACCAATCAGCCTTCTGTATGCTGAACTATTTGGATAGGCTTCTGCAGAACTTTGATGTAGTTTGATATTAGACTCCATTGGTTTCTTGGTAGATTTAGATGTTAGCAGGCCTGTGTCAGACAACATTTCTAAAGCATATTTCCTTTGTGATAAAACAATGCCTTTATGTGACCTTGCTATCTCAAGTTCCAAAAAACATTTGACATCTCCAAGATCTTTGATTTTGAAGGTTGTATCAAGAAACCTTTTGATTACTGAAATCTCCTGCATGTCATTTCCTGATATGATGATATCATCAACATAAACCAGAATTGCTGTAAAGGATGATCCATTCTATTTCATAAACAATGAGTAATCTGATTTTGATTGATAGTACCCTACTGAAATCAAGGAAGAACTCAATTTGGAGTACTACTATCTGCTGGCTTGCTTAAGTCCATATAGGGACTTCTTTAGTTTGCAAACTTGATTCGGTTTGGGAGGAACAACATCCTGGGGAACCAGCATATAGACTTCCTCATCAAGATCTCCATGTAAAAAGGCATTGTTGACATCCAGTTGTTGAAGAAACCATCCCTTTGCAGCTACAATGGCTAATAACACACGAATGGTTATCATTTTAGCTGTTGGGCTAAATGTGTCAAAGTAATCAATTCCCTCTTGCTGAGTGTATCCTTTGGCCACTAATCTGGCTTTATACCTTTCTACAGAAACCATCAGACTTGTGCTTAATTTTATAAATCCACTTGCATCCAATAGGAGTTTTTCCTCTGGATAGATTAGTATAGATCTAGGCTTCATTTTGCTCCAAAGCTGTGATTTCTTGATTCATAGCTTGCTGCTAACAACTATGCTTGACAGCTTGAGAGTATGTGGTTGGCTCTACTATGGTGGACAATGAAAGAGTGAAGTGTTTGTGTTTTGGAGAAAGAGAATATGAGATAAAATCTGATAAAGGATAAGCATTACCTGAGGTATGATTTTGGTACTGAACTTGAAGTAGACAATCCACAGTGATAGTCCTGCAAGTAGGTTGGTTGTTTTCTGATTCTGGTAGAATGTCTAGTTGGAGGGTTAGGAACAGTTTCTGCTTTTGCAGCCGAATCTGGTATGGTGTCTGAAGGTGAATTCCATGTGAATGGTAACGGGTCAAGTGTATTTGTGTAATCAGAAAGTTGGCTATAATGTGGTAGTGGAAGTGTGGGCAATACTGTCAGTAGGCCATGGATGAGTTGAGTTGTTGTAAAATGGGAAATGTGACTCACGAAAAATAACATGTCTAGACAAAAAATATTCTCTACTGTTTAAATCAAACAGAATGTAGCCTTTATTTCCAGTTTTGTATCCTAAGAAAACATATTTTTATGCTCTAGCATCAAAACTTGAGTCTATGTGATGTGATAGTTGAAGCAAAGCATAAGGAGCCGAAAACTTTTAAATTCTCTAAAGATGGCACCTTGTTATGCAGTAGTTCATAGGGAGATTTATGTGATAATAAGGGGCTAGGTAACCTGTTGATGAGATACACTGAATGCAATATGTTATAAGTCCAGAACAGTTAGGGTAAATTGGATTGAAACATTAATGCCCTTACAACATTTAGTATGTGCTGATGTTTTCGTTCTACCACAGCATTTTGCTGTGGTGTTTCTACACATGTGGTCTGGTGTATGATCCCCTTTTTACCATAAAATTTTGTTAGGGAAAACTCTTTACTATTATCACTTCGGATGAATTTTACTTTGGTTTCATACTGGTTTGCAATCAAGTTGACAAAATTTTGCAGTTGATCCCTAGCTTCTGACTTAGTCTTCATCAAGGACACCCAAGTATGCCTTGAGTAATCATCAACCACGGTAAGAAAATATTTATGTCCATGGATGCCACTGACAGCATATGGACCCCAGATATCCACATGTAACATTTCAAAACATTGTAAAGATCTTGAATTGCTAGTACGGAAATGGAAGTTTTCTTTGTTTAGCATAATAGTAAATGTCACAAATGTCATTCATGTTACATGAAATGGAGGCATCTTGTTTTTGTAATACAGTGATGGGGATAGATGATAGATGTCCTAACCTAAAATGCCATAGGTCGAACCCATTAAGAAGGTTACTATTTACAGACATGGCTTTGCTGTTCATTATAGAAGTGGGTTTGAGTGGATTAGGGACTATCAATGTGTATAAGCCAGCTTCAACATTAGCTGTACCAATCATCCTCAAGCCTTGCTTGTCCTGTATCATACATTTATCATGATAAAATGTCAATTGGCAGGCAAGAGAGGAGGTGAGCTTTGTCACTGAAATGAGGTTAAAATAGAAATTTGGTAGATAAAGAACATCAGATAAGAACAAGTTATCTGAGAGCTGAATTGATCTTAAAAAATTTGCAGTTAACTGTTTACCATTAGGTAGTCTAACTGCTATAGGACTAATGCTCTTAAATGTGACAAAATGTGATAAAGAAAAACATATGTGGTCTGTGGCTCCTGTGTCTATTATCCAGGAGCTTGAGGTAGGATTTACTGAAAGACTAAGGACAGTACTTGAGAGGTTTGTAAAATGGCTGTCTGCAGCATGAGTGCTAATTTGATTAGCATTATGAGAGGTTGTACCGTTATTTGTGGCCTTAAGCAAGGCTAGAATTGACGTGAATTGTCGAACTCACTCAAATTAACCAGGCTTATAAAAAAATTTGTAATATAGGACAACCTGGATCGTCTCCCAAGGATTTTTGCATAGAACTAAATCACTCTCAATTAAAAACAAAACAATAAATAGGGGGGGTTTTAATTCGATTAAAATTAAAGCAAGAGATAAAACAAAATTAACAATTTAAAAGCAATCAACCAACCCAGAATTGAGGTTTCAAGGACATCCGTCACTGGACAAAAGAAATTACTGAATCTCGTGGTTGACCCTAAACAAATCGGAATTCCTGCATTCATATAGGAACCCTCTCTACTAGACAATCACCTAGCATTTAATCAAACTCTTGGCATGTTCACCCATGCCATCGCACAGTGTTCACTTCAACCTATTTTGATTTTAAGTCCCTTGGGTTAATCAACCTAAATATTAAATCTAACATTTAATCCCTTCCCCTGGATGATCAAAATACAGATATCATAAACAAACCTCATGGACAAACCTCATCCGCTCGGATTCAACGTACACAATCGTGTTGCTCAATTCGAGTAAAGGGGAAGAAAAACGGATTCAGTTCATGGAGAGCACGGGTCCTCTGGATTCAACAGCAAAATCCTCGACTCATGGGTTGATTGAATGGAAAGTTAGCCTACCATGGCTGGGAAAAAAACAGAAAATGAAAAGGAAAGAAGAAGAAGAACAAGATGAACAAGATGAGAGAAAAAAGAAGAGGTGTAGATCTGAAATTTCTCTAAAATCAAAAGCTGCTGTTCATATTACCCTAATATGCTATTTAAACCTAAAACTAAACAGGGTCAGGGCTCCAAAATTGGCCCAAAATAAAAACATAACTAATGGCTATGGTCTCATGTAATTTGGACTCCTAATTACAAAGTTAAGCCCAATTAACTAAACATAGCTCCAGAATTTCGTGACTGATTTTGGCTCCAATTTTGACTGCCTTCTTGTCCGAATTTGGCCTTCAAGCCTCTAATACCATTTGTAGCTCTTTGAGTCATCCGCAAAACGAAATAAGAATGAGGTTAATCGGATACCTATAACAAAAGTTATGATCAAAATACTGGAACAGTATAAATCTGAAAAAATAGCACGAAAATGAATTAAATCCAATTAAAAGCCCAAAGCCCAATTTAGACCAAAAATCATTAATTACACACTAAACAGCCCTAAAATCATTAATCAAATACAACAATTAAGTGTGATAAAAATTCAATTATCAAATGCCCCCACACTTATCCTTTTGCACTCCTGGGCAAAATTAAAAACTCAAAACAAAACTAAAGAAATGATAAAACAAAAATAAAGACTAAAAGATAAACCTCTCCTTTCTAACAATTGTCAAGAATGCAAAACTTGAATAAGGAACACAAAATTTCAAAAGATCAACCAATCATGATAGAAATTTCTTCATCTCAAATTATAAAACATGACAATCTCAATTGATGATGCTAATCACGCAACATGGCCTCTCAAGGTATGCTCTCAATCAATCTCTCAAGTGTATAGGGTAGCAAGTGTATCACTCAAATTCCACTCAAGAAAATTGCCCTACCATAAGCTTGCTCAAATTCTACTTCTCCACTACTCAAAACACATGCATGCACAAATCAAGAGGACTTATAATTCATGGTTGTAATGGGGCTATGGTGAAGGCATGGACAAGTTTGGAAATGAAAGGCTAAGTACCCAAGAAATTTGAAAGAGCATTAGTCAAGAAACACAAAGGTTTGCTCAAAACCAACTAAATGAAATGCACTTTTACAAACAAGTCGCCTTTTTCAACAAAACTCTTTTCCTTCCCTACAACTCATTGTTACACTAAATTTTTCTCAAATTGACTTTTTTTTTTTCATATATATACATTTTTTTCAGATTTTTTTTTCTTTTTTTTTCATCTCTCTTTTTTTTTTGAGAAAAATTTCACAATTACTTACAGAAGCACAATGACCAAACTAATGCCAAATGATAATTAGCATCGAATACCTCCCCCCACACTTAAAATGTTGCACACTCTGGGCAACCCCCACACTTAAACACAACACTAAGGTGAAACCAATGCTTAATAAATTTCCAAGGTGCAGAATAAAATGATTTTTACGCTTAGGCTTGTAATGTGGCTAAGACAAGGATGATACAAAAAGGCACGAAGGGGCTAACCAACGGGAATATAATGCAAGGGATGGCTATCTGGCCAAAGTGGTGAATAAAAGAAAGAAGGCCTCTATCATATTTATGCATGCCAGTGAAAAATGCAGTTTCAAAAAGAAAAAATGGCAAGTTCTAGAGAACAAAATCATAAGCAGAAGCACACAAGAAAGAAAGAATGGCAGAAAATAAATTCCATTCACACAGGCCCAAAATCTGACAAGGGTCAATACCAGCACGCAATCAACATCACAAAATCAACTACCAAGTCAGATAATCTAAGAGTTGATAAATTCAGTCCAACCAGAATGATTCCATCAAAAACAAAATATCCAAGTTGAAAACTATGTACATCTCAACAATTATCACAAGGAGGGTTCAGACTGTATTATTCGCAAAATCCTGTTATTAACAATCAAAGTTGAAATTAAAAATGCAAAGAAAAAAAAGAAAAATAGAGAAAAGAGGAAGAAGACTCCCTATCCTCCTGAGGGGGGTACGTGGCATCAGTGAGCCTAATCTTTGCCTCCACAGGCTGCTGTTGGGGTCCCTCATAAAAATGCTTAAGGCGATGTCCATTCACTGTAAAAGTACTCCTGGTCCGCTCATCACACAGTTCTACTGCACTAAAAAGGAAAAACATTAGTAATCACAAAAGGACCATCCCATCTAGATCTAAGTTTACCAGGCATAAATTTGAGACGAGAGTTAAATAAGAGGACTTTCTGACCCACAACAAACTCTTTTATCAAGATTTGCTTATCATGGAATGCCTTTGTCTTTTCCTTGTATAAACGCGAACTCTCATAGACATCCAATCTAAGCTCTTCCAGTTCTTGCAATTGCAGCTTCCTCTCCACCCTCGACTGGGCCAAATCCATGTTGCACTGCTTAATGGCCCAATATGCCTGATGCTCCAACTCTACCGGAAGATGACATGCCTTACCAAAGACAAGCCGATAGGGAGACATCCCAATCGGAGTCTTGTAGGCAGTCCGATATGCCCACAAAGCGTCATCTAGCCTCTTGCTCCAATCTTTCCGGTTAGAGTTAACAGTTTTTTGAAGGATTTGCTTAATCTTTCTGTTCGGGATTTCAGCTTGGCCATTGGTCTGTGGGTGGTATACTGTGGCAACCTTGTGAATCACTCCATACTTCCGTAATAAAGCATCCATGCTTCGGTTACAAAAATGAGAGCCCTGGTAACTGATAATAGCTCTAGGAACACCAAACCTGCAAAAAATGTGAGACCTGACAAAATCTACAACCACAGCAGAATCATCAGTCCGGGTGGCTTTCGCCTCAACCCATTTTGAGACATAATCAACAGCCAGCAATATGTAAGTAAAACCATGGGAAACAGGAAATGGACCCATAAAATCAATACCCCAAACATCAAAAACTTCACAAAACAGTATAGGTTGCTGGGGCATCTCATGCCTACGGGAAATACTCCCTGCCCTCTGACAGTTCTTACATGACTTGCAAAACAGATATGAATCTTGAAACAAGGAAGGCCAAAATAAACCAGAATCTAACACTTTCCTAGCAGTTCTTTGGGGTCCAAAGTGACCACCACAGGCAGAAGCATTGCAAAAATGTAAAATGGAATGAAACTCATTATCAGGCACACATCTCCTAATTACTTGGTCATTACAGAATCTCCACAAATAAGGGTCATCCCAAACATAGTATTTAGATTCACTTTTCAATTTCAGAGTCTGGGCCCTAGTCGTTGTAGTATAGTGGTGAGTATTCCCGCCTGTCACGCAGGTGACCCGGGTTCGATTCCCGGCAACGGCCCTAAAATTTGACATGAACTGTCGAACTCACTCAAATTAACCAGGCTTATAAAGAAATTTGTAATATAGAACAACCTAGATCGTCTCCCAAGGATTTTTGCATAGAACTAAATCACTCAATTAAAAACAAAACAATAAACAGGGGGGGTTTTAATTCGATTAAAATTAAAGCAAGAGAAAATTAAAGCAAGAGATAAAACAAAATTAACAATTTAAAAGCAATCAACCAATCCAGAATTGAGGTTTCAAGGACATCCGTCACTGGACAAAAGAATTACTGAATCTCGTGGTTGACCCTAAACAAATCGGAATCCCTGCATTCATATAGGAACCCTCTCTACTAGATAATCATCTAGCATTTAATCAAACTATTGGCGTGTTCACCCATGCCATCGCACAGTGTTCACTTCAACCTGTTTTGATTTTTAAGTCCCTTGGGTTAATCAACCTAAATATTAAATCTAACATTTAATCCCTTCCCCTGGATGATCAAAATACAGAAATCATAAACAAACCTCATGGACAAACCTCATCCATTCGGATTCAAAGTACACAATCGTGTTGCTCAATTCGAGTAAAGGGGGAAGAAAAACAGATTCAGTTCATGGAGAGCACGGGTCCTCTGGATTCAATAGCAAAATCCTCAACTCATGGGTTGATTGAATGGAAAGTTAGCCTACCATGGCTGGGAAAAAACAGAAAACAAAAAGGAAAGAAGAAGAAGAACAAGATGAACAAGATGAGAGAAAAGAGAAGAGGTGTAGATTTGAAATTTCTCCAAAATCAAAAGCTGCTGTTCATGTTACCCTAATATGCTATTTAAACCTAAAACTAAATAGGGTCAGGGCTCCAAAACTGGCCCAAAATAAAAGCATAACTAATGGCTTTGGTCTCATGTAATTTGGACTCCTAATTACAAAGTTAAGCCCAATTAACTAAACATAGCTCCAGAATTTCGTGATTGATTTTGACTCCAATTTTGACTGCTTTCTTGTCTGAATTTGGCCTTCAAGCCTCTAATACCATTTGTAGTTCTTTGAGTTATCTGCAAAACGAAATAAGAATGAGGTTAATCGGATACCTATAACAAAAGTTATGATCAAAATACTGGAACAGTATAAATCTGGAAAAATAGCACGAAAATGAATTAAATCCAATTAAAAGCCCAAAGCCCAATTTAGACCAAAAATTATTAATTACACACTAAACAGCCCTAAAATCATTAATCAAATGCAACAATTAAGTGTGATAAAATTCAATTATCAAGAATCTGTTGACACTGCTCTGGAGAAAAGAGAAACCTGGGTTGTGACTAGTCTATTCCTTTAGAATTTTCTTGAACATTGTTTTTAGAAATCGGCCTGTCGTTATCTCTAGGGAGATCAACAGAATTAACTGCTGCAGTTTGGTTTCTGAATTTGAAACCTGGTGGAAAACCATGCTTTCGATAGCATGTCTCCACTATGTGTCTAGGTCTGTTGCAATATGTGCAAAACTTGTTTGCATTGCCGCCTCTGCCTGCAGATCCTCTTCCAGCTTGGCCACTGCCATATGCTGGTTTTCTGAATTTTGCTGCCACAGCATCAGTGCCAACTGCCAGAATTTTACCATCATCAAATGTGATATCTCTTTTTTGCCTTTCTTGCTGAACTACTAATGAGAGCACCTTGTTTATAGGTGGTATAGGCTCCATCAGCATGATTTGAGATCTCACTATCGAAAAACTCTTCGTTTAGGCCTTTCAAGAACCTTATAGAGTAATCATTCTGCCTATATTGCCTCATTATGTCATAACCATCACAAGCGCAAGGAACCTCACACTTACAGCTAGGTATTGGTTTGAATTCATCTAATTCATCACAAACGATTTTCAGTTTTGTAAAGTAAGTGGAGACAGACATTTCACCTTGCCTCAAAGTGAGCAATTCCTCCTGCAATTTTGCAATGTGGAAGGCATCTCCTTGAGAGAATCTGTCCTTAAGATCTCTCCACACATCACTGGCCTTCTTGATCCAAAGAACACTTTTAACCAAGGTAGGCTCCAATGCATGTATGATCCAAGAAAGCACCATATTGTTGCATCTTTGCCAGACTCGATGAAGTGAATCTCCAGCTTTTGGAGCTGGAAGGGAACCATCAACAAAACTAAGCTTATTCTTGGTGTCCAATGCCATGATCATGGATTTTTCCCAATCATGGTAATTGGGGCCTGAAAGAAGCGGTGAAACCATTACCAATGTAGGATTCTCGTTCGGATGCAAGTAGTAAGGGCTGGTAGGATTCTGTAAAGCTTCAATGGCTAGATTTGCCATGGTTGAAAGCAGCAGAAGCAGAGCTCTCTCTAAGAGAGCTCTGATACCATGTAGAAATCTGTAGAATAACTCTGCAGGATGGAAAAAGCTACAGAATAGGAACAACTACTATAGAATTCTGCAGAACAATTCTGCAGAATGTAGAAAGCTACAGAACAACTCTGTAGAATAGGAACAGTTGGAGAACGAAAATGTATGTGGAAGGAAACTTGATTCTTCACATTGTGAATATGAAAGTTAACTTACATACATATATATACATCAAGCTTCAGCTAACAGACTAACTAACAGAAGACTAACTAATCAAACTAACAGTTAATAGAAACAAATCAACAGAAAACAGAATTAACAGAAACAACAGTAACAGCAGTAACAGTAATAACAGAATTAACTGAAAACAGAAAATAGAAAACAGAAAATGTTCTGCAGCCTCATCTGGTTCAATCTGGTTTTCTGGTTCAATCTGGTTTCTCCTCTTGCTGAGTAGTGGTACTCGGTATTAGTCTCTTCCAAAACTTATTTCCCATTTATGTAGTCTATTTTTCCTGCATTTGTATCTTACAAATTTCATGCAGACACAAATTAAAGAAATTCAAATATGGTCAATCAAAATTAATGTACACAAAATTACCTATATAAATTAGTGTAATACTTTGAGAAACAAATCTATTATCTATTATTTATTATAATAACTAAAAATAAGAGTCTTCCCAAAATTTATTTTCTACTTATGCAGTCCATTTTTTTTGCTCATGTATTTGTTTCCTACAAATTTCATGCATACACAAATTAAGGAAATTCTAATTTTATCAATCAAAATTGATCTATACAAATTACCTACATAAATTAATCTAATAATTATGGAAAAGGCACACCAATTTAATTAAGTTGCTTTTAAATTTGAAATTTTATGCAATCAAATTTTAAATTTTAAATTTAATTATTTAATTTAATATTTAATTTATTATCTATTATAATAACTAAAAGTAAGAGTCTCTCCCAAAATTTATTTTTCTGCTCATATATGTAGTCTATTTTCTCCGTTCATGTATTTGTTTCTTACAAATTTTATGCAGATACAAAGTAAGAAAATTTAAACATAGTCAATCAAAATTGATGTACACAAATTACCTACTTAAATTAGTGTGACAATTTGGAAAACACATCAAATATAAAATTATTGCACTAGATCAAAGAGTTTTACTCTTTGTTCATTTTTTTTTTGTTCTCAAATTATCACTTCTCCAACTAAAAGGTACCTCTTTATCATCTATCATATTATTTAAAAGAAGAGGTGCGGTTTGAATATATCATGTGAAGTTTGACTTTGCCATGTGAAATTTTTTTTTGATATTTGGCTCCAATAAATAATAGTTATATAGTAAGTAATTTTGATGTGGATATTTGATATTATAATATATTTATTATCTCAAGTTAACTGATAAGTCATAATTTTAAATTTCCAAGAAAGAGTCCATGAGTCTGATCTTTTAAGTGTAAATACTTTGTAATTTGATCTTTTGATAGCTTTTTTAATTAAAAAAAATCTAATTGATTTCAGTTGTTGTAGTGGTTATGCCATTATATCTTCACATTTTGTTTTTTTAAGAGTTAAATTGCAAATGTATAATATATGTTGTCACTATATAAAAGTATTTGATATATATGGTTCAAGTAATATACTTTAAAACTACTAGATCAGTACAAAGATTTAATAATTTTTATTATTTTGATTAATATTTGATTATTGAATAAAAATAAAAATAAAAATTTTAATAATTAATTATATTTTTTTATTTTACATCACCTTTATCAAAAATTTTCTTATAATTTTTAAATATAAATTTTTTCAAGGATTCTATATTGCAAGAATGTCCTGAAAATAATAGTTTTTACAAACTGTGTTGTTAATTATTTTTTATTATAATTTTTTCAAATATTGCTGGTATAATAAAAAATGATTCATAAAAATATAAACAAGCAATATCAATAATCATATAAAAATAATAAGATTGAAGTTTGATTCACTTTTAGTAATTTTTTTATACTATTATCTAATTATATTTTATCTAATATATAATTAAAATAATTAGTTGTTATTAATATTATAAATTAAAACTAAGAAATAAACAAAAATAAAAAATAAAAAATAGTAAACCTTAAAATACATGAAACCAATAAAAGAAAAGCTTGAAATGAAAAAAATACAATAAAAGAAACCGGATCGCCTGTGATAACAGGTAACTTGGATTGGAGTATCGAGAGTCCGTAGCCCTTTCGGAGTATTATAGCATTCTCCATTTTGAACGTGCCCTTTGGAAATTATGGGCCAAGTCCCTTGGTAATGGGATAAACCAACGTCATATCTGTACTAACATAGTACTCAAACAATTATATCCCCTCTTTTGCCTTAATGTGCTGTGTCTCCAACGATGCTGTCCATGAGTTAGATGCCGCACTCGTGTCCATCTGAACCTTCAAGCTACTCGACCTAAAAAAAAAAAAAATTAAAAATAAACCTTTAAGCTACTTGGTAGTTAACACTAGTATGGGTAGTGTTATCAAAGCTGAACTGGACTCACCATAAATCAAATATTTAACTAATTATGATTTAGTTTTATAATTAAATTTACGATCTGACCGATTGGACTAGTTAAAATTGATCAAAACTGCTCTCTGCTTAGTATATTATATAGGATAAGACCTGATAACATAAAGCCTGATAGTATAAGACCTCATAGTATAACATAAGATAGTATAAAGTTTTACTGTAGGAGGAGAATATGAAAATGAAGATTAGAGTTGATTTGAGATTAAAATATTATGTTTTTATTCATCCTAATACAAAATCATCTTATCAGGTTTTATCAAGGCACTTGGGCTTAATTAGTTTATCATATAATTATTGGATAAAAATGGGTAGACTGAACAACTTTATCCTATTAGATATCACTCTAACATATGATAAAAATAGTCATATAGTATAAGTTTATATTATCTGAATTTATACTATGTACCCAAGAAGGCCTTAAATCAATTAGTTGAATCGTTTGAACTAGTTGGTTATTAATTTTTTATTTAAAAAAAATTCACATTTTACAATTATTTTTAAATTTTATATTATTGCATACAAATTATTTTCATAACGTTATCTAATTTGATCAATTGATTTACACGGTTAAATTAATTGAGTTTAAACCAAAAATCTTATTTTTAACAACATTGAGCATGGATCATATGCAAAGTTTTCTTAAAATATAGGCGTTACTGGTGTTGGCCATTTAGAATGGGAATGTGAGGATTTGCTTTTGATTTTCTCAGTTTAATTGATTAGTGAACATGGTTTTCGAGCATTTCCAGTTTGCTTTCGCTTATTTTATTATTTTTAACCAGCTGCCAACTTAATCCTTTGTCATTCCGTTGGGATGCCACCTTCAAGACGTTTTGTTTTGGCCATTTTAAAACTTTTTGGAGTTTTCCTTTATTGTCTTATGTATATATTGCCTTGAGATTTGATTCTTATTTTTAATTGATTGAAATGATTAAATTGTCACGTGTGGTAGGGTATACCTTTAACGAATGTGTTTATAGTTACTACATAGCGGCTTTACTGCTAAACATTCAAGCATCAATTTGTTACTTTTGATTTAATTATGGGCGAATGCCATTTTGTTTCTATTTCTTTTCCCTTTTTTTTATTTTATATTATTTCATTTTTTTTCTTTTATTTCATTGATTGTTAGCATTGCTTGATGTTATCACATGGGTTTATAGTTGTAATTTTTAATTTACATTGTAGGCATAATTTTAATTTTACATGCTCAATTTTATTTTAATATAATTTTCTTAAATTTTCACGAAGTAGATATTGACTAATAATGGATTAAATTTTTTACGAAAGAATAGTCAAAATGATTTGTAGTGAAGGTGACATTTTAACTTTTCAAAAGTAAGAGGTATCTATTTAATTTTGCCAACTGGGTTGACAGGGCTTTAGACAATTGCCATAAAAATAATTTTCATTATTAATTTGTCATTTCATATATTTGATTGTCATTTAATTTCATATTAAGATTCAAAAGGGAAAGTAATCAATTCGGATGTAATGACAATGATGTTTGACTTTCAAAAGGTGAATATACTCTCTGATTAACTAGGGATATGATGGTGGGGCTTTAGGTGGTTTGCATTTTAAAAATCTTGTTTCATATATTTAAATTGTCATTTCAATAATGTTTTCTTATATATTAGATCAATCATTCAATTGTCTTCTAATGACATTAAGGTCTAACAGCAAAATAATCACAATTTAACTGCAACAATGGTGATATTTTGACTTTTTTAACGTAAGGAGAATCTTTAGAATTTTATTATCATAAGTGTTGACAGAACTTTAAATAGTTTATTATAAAATATCTTCTTTCGTATAATAAATTGATATTACTTTCAAGATGTGTGTATATATATCATTTTGTATCATTTTGCACTTTTCAATCAATTAAATAAAACCATTGTCAAATTAAAAAATATGAACAAATTCACATAAGCACAACATTGCGATAGTGATGAATCAATTTTCATTTTGTCCATTCCTTTTAGAAATAAAATGTCAATTATGAAATTTATTTACAAATCTTTATCATTATTTTCTTGAAAATCAATTTTTTCAATTCACCACATTTGCTGGGTTTATAATTTGTTTCATACAATAATAACTACTTCACTACCCATCTCTATCTTGGTCATTTATTATAATTGATAATATGTTCAACAAAGTGGGACATGTAAAAATAATTAAAAATACATTTTGGTTTGAAAAATAAAAAACCAATTTAATTTTTTTAGTAAATAAACATTCGTGGTGACTCTTAAAACATTTTAATTTAGATTTCTTATGTTGCCGTGGCGTCTTTCATAATGGTTGCAATAATTGGTGACTCTACGGAGACATTAGAGGGTTAAGCCATAAATTTAATATCTTATTATATGCTTTCTCAATTACGTTGGTCCTTGATATTTTCTTTGCTCTATTTATTGCTCATTTGCATCATTACATTTGTTTGGATTGGTTTGTATATTCTCTCACACATTATGCACCTCATTCCACTTACCTGCCTTATACCTGGGCTTGATATCTTGCAGGCTTAGATAAAGGATGAAGTAATGTTATTTTCAGACTTACAGTCTTCGTATAAGTAATGAAAACCTTTTACTCATATTAAACGCTTTCCATTTGTAGTTTGTCATGAGTGAGAATTGGGAACCCTCGCAAGGCAAGATGTTGGCAATAGAAAGAGTAATTTGGGAACCATTTGCCCAATAGGGGTCTTAGAGCTCAAGCCATAACTGATTATAATGACCCTAGAGCCATCTTGGTTTACATAATTATCTTCCAAGACTTGGCATCGAGCCTAGGGTTTTCCTTTATAGGGCACTTGAGGGAACTCTGTTCATCCTTTGCCTTTTTACAATTCTTTTGAATAAGTTCACCTTTTGGTTGATTTTCTAAGTTGATGTTGGTCATTAATTATGTCAAATCATTTTATGACATTACATTTTTACATTCTTCCATCCTTTGCCTAAATATAAATCAATTTATTACTTTAGGCATTGTTTAGGAACTCAAGAATGCACTGATTTCTGTCCTTAAACAAAGAAATTCGTCAAGTGTCGATTTGATTTTGCAATGAGCAAAAGTAATCGGATACAATTGTAGTCACTCAAGGAATAATTAACTTGATGATATTAGTCTCCTTATCTCTATATTTATATTAAAAAATAAAGATCAATACAAGACAGACAGATCCAACTTAATAACACATAACAATAAGAGATAATAGTCTAACATTTAATTTCTAACAGAGCAAAAGTAATTGGATACACTTATTGTCACTCGGAATAAATTACAGATGAATGTTGCAAAACTTAAAGTTCTACAAAGATAATTTCAAATAAATGGGCTTGCTGTATAAAGAAGAGTGAGCTTTACGTGAGAATGATGACAAGCATTTTCAGTTGGTGTTCTCTTCTACATTTTACCTTCTTCCATTTAAATTCCTTAAAAAAAGAGCTGGTGTTTTCAGGGGCGTGTCTATAGCTGATTAATACTCAGAATATGTAAATTTATTGAGGGACATGAAAAAAAATCATATTTAACTGAAGTCATAATGAAAGAAAAATAGAGACTAAATGACACTTTCTAAATAAACTTGACTAGAAATTACGAATTGCAAATACTCCCCTTTTGGAATCAAATTAGTTTAAAAAATATTTGTACAAATTTTCACAAATATCAAGAAATAATGTGAACTGGGAATTGTGTTACAAGAAAAATGTTTGTACAATCTTTTTTGCAATTGTTGCAATTAGTTTCTCAATGAGCCAGGCATTAGTAGTTTCCTATTTATATATTAAGCTATTTCCTTTCCTTTCCTACTTTGCTTAAATGGTTGCAACTTACAAGTATACCCCTATACAATACATTAGTACCACTTTCTATGTACAAAATAAACAACCCCCCGAGATCCCTCTTCGATGCTGGCAGAAGCATAGTTCAAGAGGCTGAATCATGAGACTCAAGTCCAAGCATTTAGATGCAGCTCTAACTCTTGTCTCTCCAATAGATGCCATCTCAATGCTATGAGGCTATCCACTCACGTAAGCAACTCTAACATCTAAGACTTACATAATCACAGGCTGTGAATAAATAAACATTAATGTTTTTGATGACGTATTGACTACCATATGAGAAAAGAAAGTTGTAAAACAGAAATAAGAAATTTACCCAATTGCAGGCAGGGCTTCAGCAGTGCTAGTGCATGATCCCACGAAAGCCCAAGTAAAGAAACATGCAGAGCACTAGATACAACAGGAAAGCCATCCCTCGACACTACAAAGCTTACAGAGTTATTGATGCCTTGGTGAAAACAGAAAGAACAAAGGGTGCTTCCTCCCCAGGGTCAATAGTAGTAGGAACTATAGTGTATCCCTTTGGATTAGGTTCCATAACCATTTCACACGATATTTCTCGAGAATTAACATAGTTTGTCCCACCAACTTATTCATGTAGGTATATATTGAAAGTAGCATGCCGGCCACGAGTTTTGAGTATCCTCATTCCAATGTAGAACTTCAGTGAATCATGGCTGGATTGATAATTTCTGAAACCGGCTGTTGTTCTCAAAAGAGTTGTTCTTTCCTAATAAAAGCATTACTGAATCCAACACCATTTGTACCTGAGTTAAGGTGATGAACACATGAATGGGACATGATGCATCTTGCCCAGTTGCTCTCAGTCTGAACTATGGATTTTGATGCCACGTACCATAATCTTGGCACCCCCAGCACTGTAACCACGCCGTTGGCCATGAACAGAATAACGCATCTCTGAAGGGTAGGTACGATAAATATCCATTGATCGAAAATGAATCTGGAAGTCTTGCCAGGACATCTAGAATATACCTTCTTTTGACTGTTCAAAAAAGTTAGAAAAAGAATACGATAGTCCACCTGGGGGTAGTAAATGTTAATAACACTGGGTGACAACACTATTATAGCAATAGTATGCTCATCCATTAAGAAAGACTAAGGAGTTATAGCAAAAGACAGATCCACAATAGAAAAGCGAAAACAACTACCTGTGGAACATGCTTCAGCTTGTGCTTTATCCTATCTGTCCATTCAGGTGATGAGTCAGACCAGGGTCCATTCCACTCAACTTTATTGGCCCATGGGTTTCAGATCCGAACTAGTTTATGACCATCCACCTCTCTTACCTAAAATTTGATGAGTAGTGATCATTAAAACTCATTAGCATTACGAATATAGAAAATATAACACCTTCTGCCATTACCTGAAGTATTGAGTATGCATGTCTTTGCACAATGCCACTGGAAGAGATGTGCACATCTGAACCTGAAGGACTTCCTGCACCAAGGAGAAAACCCTCTAGCTTGAAGCGTAACAATTAGGACCACAATCTACCACTTGCAAGGTCAATTTGGGCTTTAGCACTCCTCATGTCAATTTCCTATCTAGCACCCCTAGTAAGATCTACAAGAGCATCCTGAACAAGCCCACCTTCTAGTGCTTCATAAGAGCCATGCAACTTGGCATATGCCTTCTCCAATATAGAGACCCAAAGTTCATAACCCTTTTTACTAGTGGCAAATGCGGGTTTACCCAGAAATTCAGATGGAATCAAATCGTCAACAACAACAGGGATCCTCTCACCCTGAATATCGTGAACCAGAACATGCAATTACTAAGATGCCAAAATAATAGAAGTAGTAGCACACATTAGATAAATATGCAATAAATAGAAAGAACATGAAGCCAATACAACAAATGTCAGGTACCTAATTACAAATCATATATATCAGATATTACATATATAAGTAAATAAAAGCATGCCAAAATTATGTGTCAGCAACAATGCGGAAGACATACCTCTGATACACTTTTAGATTTATGTGCTTGTATTCTTACTCGCTCATGTTATGTTATGTTAACCAGTGAGCTATGTATCACGATAAAAATAACAAAGAACTCATCAAACACCTTTTGGCCTAATGACACCTCTACACCTTGAATCTTTTTCTCTCCTATAGTCAAACTAAACCTATTTTGAAAACTATTAATCAATGGAATCAGTTAATGTTTCTTCCATTAGGACCTTGGTTAAAAACTGCTCCACAACCATATCATTTATTCAGGTTAAGCAGCTAAACCAAGATTGTCGAAGGAAGTCATATTTTTTTTGGTTTGCATTAGAATGTTTGGAGAAAATCAGAACCAACAGAATAGTTGGAAAAGAGAGAAATAAAAAATGCCAAATTGTCTGGGAAATACAGCAAGCACTTTTCACCATTGTGTAACCTCCCTTAGAAAATAGAAAAAGTAAAACAAAGCTAACAATTAACTAGTGTCTAAAGCTCTAAGATTTATCTATCATAGCGATTGCTAGTCATTTGGAAAAAATTATCAAGATACAACATGAAAAAGAGATCAATAATAAGAAAGTGATGTGAAGACCACTCTTTTTATATGCTTATTACCTGAACACAAAAGTGAACAATGTAAATTCCCTCCTCGTTATATCCTGGAGTGATGATCACCTCAGATATACTTGAAAGCTTCGTCAGAACAGCAACAATGCTCAAGAACCAACAATCACCTAACCACCCCTATTCAATACACAGAACAACTACTGAGAGAAATTGCAAAACAAACATACTATCAAAGCATATGTAAGAACTATCATTTATTGCCAAATTCTTGCAAGTGATGCAAAACATGAAACCAAACAAACATCATGAGGATTTGGAGCTCCTAAAAATAAGCATGGACAACAGTCTAGATGGTTTTGTCTCACAATATCACCTAGTCTTAGCCACTCAGAAACAACCTATATATAGAAAGCAATTCTAAGATTGTGAGAACTTAAAATAAAATAAAATAAACTAAACTTAAAAAAAAAAATAAAAGTACCTATAATTTCGCTAGGGGATTTTCAAGGTCCACAAACAATGAGTAATCATTTGGAGGAAACTGATAGAACTTGACCAAATTCTTTGTAAATTGAAGGAGAATTACAGGTATAAGTCCTCTTTTCTATTCTGCTTTTGACACAATACCAGAACAGTATGGAGAAAATGCAGAAAAGGAAAAATTTTAGAAAGTGTCTCAGGAAATTCGAGAGGCCTGAATCTCTCCTCTAGTTCTGTCTTTACTCTCTATCTGCCCTCTCTTGCATTCCCCTATCTTCCTTAAATAAGCATGGGCAGCCAAGCCAGTAACGCTTTACCCTTTTCCCTCCCGTAATTCCCGTGAATGCTGGTTAACAGCATTTTGGAGGGAAACCGGTTAGTTACAGAGTGCCTTGCTGAGTTCATTAGTTCGTTATCCAGTCCTTCTTAAACCTTCTCCTGACATACACTTTTTGCCTCTGCTCACATGGGTTTGTATCAATACTCCCCCCCAAAAATCTCACTTTGTCCTCAAGGTGAAAACTGGGGAACAGCTCTTGAATGTGGGACATGGACTCCCATGAATTTTCAAAGTCAGGCAGGTCCTTCCATTGTATGAGCACCTCCCGTGTCTTGTAGCACTAGTGCGAATATCCATCACAGTAGCTGGTTGTACCTGAAGCTCCAAGTCCTCTGTCAGGAAGGGGGGTAATGGTTGGGTAGTGGCAGCGAGGGAAATGGATTTCTTGACAAGGGAGACATGAAATGTAGGATGTATACGACTACCCTCCGGCAGTTTGAGTGTGTAGGCGACCTGTCCAACTCGAGCTAGGACCTCATAAGAGCCGTAAAATCAGGGGCTGAGCTTCTGATTGATCCTCTAAGCTAGGGAGCGAAGTTTGTAAGGCTGTATCTTCAGGAATACTAGGTCACCCGGTTGGTAAACCACTTCCTTGAGTTGTTTGTCGGCCTGCAGCTTCATGCGGTTCTGTGCCTGCACTAAATTGTCTTCTACTATCATGTGATCATGGTCTGTTAGGAGCTGATTGACTTCATCAACTGAGGAGGGGTGTGCTGCGTCCTTTAGTAATACCGGGGGGTTAGTTCCATATAATGCCTTGAAAGGGGTAAGCTTGGTAGCACTGCTGTAGTTAGTGTTATATCAAAATTCTGCCCAAGTAAGCCACTTAGGCCATTGTTTAGGCTTAGTGCCCGCAAGACACCTCAAGTAGGTTTCTAAGTAGCGGTTGACCACTTCTGTTTGGCCATCAGATTGGGGATGGTAAGCTGATGTGAATTTTAGCTTGGTTCCCATTTCGTGGAATAGTTTAGTCCAAAAATTGCTAAGGAAGACCTTGTCCCTATCAGTGACAATGGAAGATGGTAGCCCATGTAATTTGACAATCTCCCTAATAAAGAGGTCAGCCACATCCTTGGCTGTATAGGGGTGGCATAAGGCAAAGAAATGAGCATACTTGGTGAACCGGTCAACGACCACCAAAATGGTGTCCACCCTTTGCACTTTAGGCAACCCTCCAATAAAGTCCATTGATATATCAGACCAGACTTGCTTAGGGACAGGCAGTGGTTGCAATAGGCCGGCTGGTGATAAGGTCTGGTATTTATTTTGTTGACAGACTTCACAGGCAGTTACATACCACTATATATCGTTCTTCATGCCCTCCTAGTATACAAGGGCTGACACTCGTTTAAAAGTGCGAAAAAAATTAGAGTGCCCTCCGATTGCTGAATTATGAAATTCCTTGAGAATCATAGGAATGGCGGATGAAGATTTAGGGACCACTAGCCGGCCCTTGTATAACAGTTTGCTGTGTTTAATTTGATAACCTGGATGACTATTAGGCTGTAGTAAGGTCTCCTGCATAATCTGGCTTAACTTTGGGTCAGTCTGTACTTCATCCGTTAAATCATCCAAGCCATGAAAATGGACTGTGGATATGGCCAAGTAGTGTAGTCTGCGGGAGAGAGCATCAGCGACCTTGTTTTCTGAACCTGGCTTATAGTGGACCTCAAAATCAAATCCAATAAGCTTTGAGATCCATTTGTGTTGTTCTTCTCCTAGGAGTCTTTGGTCTGTGAGAAATTTAAGATTCTTCTGATTAGTGTGGATGATAAAATGCCGCCCTATTAAATAATGTCGCCATTTTTGTACTGCCAACACAACTGCCATGAGTTCTCGTTCGTAGATAGACTTAGCTTGAGCCTGCTCAGACAAACTCTGGCTTATGTAAGCAACAAGCCTGCCCTGCTGCATCAATACTGCTTCAATACCACTGCTGGACACGTCTGCCTCTATTGTAGAAGATTTTAAAAAAATTAGGAACCGCTAGGATAGGTAAGCTGGTCATGGCAGCTTTGAGCTGTTCAAAGGCCAATTGTGCTTCCATTGCCCATGAGAAATTATCCTTTTTAAGAAGAGTTGTCAAGGGCCTGGCAATCCTCCCATAGTCTTTTACGACTTTTCTATAATAACCTATAAGACCGAGGAACCCCCTAAGGCTCCTGACATCCGAAGGGGTCAGCCATGTTTGCATGGCTTCTATTTTATTTGGATAGGCAGCTACTCTCTCCTTAGAAATCAGATACCCCAAATACTCTAGTTGGGGCTGCCCAAATGCACATTTTTTCTTATTTACCAATAGCTGCTGCTCTTGTAATTGCTGCAATACTAGCTGAAGGTGCTGTAAGTGGGACGACCTATCCTTGCTATAGACCAGAATGTCGTCGAAGAAGACCAGGACAAATTTTCTCAAAAAGGCCCTCAACACTTCATTCATCAGAGATTGGAAAGTTGAGGGTGGATTGGACAACCCGAATGGCATGACTAAGAATTCATAGTGCCCGGAATGGGTTCTAAAGGCTGTTTTAGGAATATCTTCCTTCCTCATTATGATCTGGTGATATCCAGATTTCAAATCTAGGTTAGAAAAGACTTCAGCTCTACCTAACTCATCCAACAGCTCATCTATGACAGGAATGGGGAATTTGTCTGGGATTGTGACCTTGTTTAATGCTCTATAATCGACGCAAAATTGCTACCCGCCATCCTTCTTCTTAACTAAAATAACTGGGCTGGAATATAGGCTATTACTTGGCCTTATTATGCCAACTTTAAGCATTTCATCTACAATTTTCTCTAATTTGTTTTTCTGGTAATGAGGATACCTGTATGGTCTTAAGTTCAGAATTTGGGCTCCCTCCTTCAAGTTAATGGCGTGGTCGTGTCCCCTTTCAGGTGGGAGTCCTTGTAGATTGAGAAATAGCCCTTCAAAGGTAGCTAGCAACGCCTGTAATTCTTCCCAAAGAGGGTTGGGTTGCTCCCTGTCAGCAGTCACCTCCTTGTACTCTACCAAATAGCCTTCCCCTTCATCCTGTAAAGCTTTGATCATTGCCTTCATGGAAGTAGGTGATTTGCAGAGGGATAGTTCCCCTCTAATGACTACTTGTTCTTGCTGAACCTCAATTTTCAGTGTAAAGTCTTTGAAGTTTGACCGTATCTCTCCTAATTCATCTAGCCAGTCCATACCTAACACTACATCTGCTCCTCCAAGCTCAAACAGATAGAAATCTTAAGTAATCTGAATTCCCTGCATCTGCAGTTTGATTCCTTTACAGACCCCTCTGCTCCTTACCTTGTGCCCATTTCCTACCTCTACTAAGTATTCCGGAGTGTCCGAGATGGGAAGATTGAGTTCCTTGACCACTCCCTTGGTGATGAAGTTATTTGAAGCTCCACAGTCTACCAAGATCACAACCCGCTATCCTCCTATGTCTCCCCAAAGTTTGAGGGATTTTTTTGATGTCATACCCATTATGCTATGCATAGATAACTGGAATGACTTATCTTCCTCCCTGCCTACCTCCAGTTCGTGCTCTTCTGTCTCATCCTTATCTCTTTAGGTGGATTTTCAATTATCAACTGGTGCAATTGTTTGTTCTTGCGCACATGCTCCGGATCAAATTTCTCATCACAGCAAAAACAGAGGCCCTTCTTTAATTTGTCTTGATACTTATCATCCAATAGCCTCCTGGAACCTCCTCGTCTAGTGTTTCCTGAATTGCTCCCCTATGACACCACCTTAGAACCTGCCGGAACAACTCCAGTTCCTCCTTTAGTTCCCTCCGTATTCACCCTCCCTCCTAAATCCACGGTGGTAGTTCTAAATATTTGAGCTGGTTTGTAATTCCAGCTTGGCCCCTTCTCGCCTATAGGATTTCCTTTCTTACGTGCCCAGTTCTTCTCTTCAATCAGTAAAGCTTGGTCCATCAGATCGATTAGAGTATTCAATCTGTGGAGTTTGAGTTCTGCCCTTATTTCTTCCTTCAAGCCGTTGAGCAATACTCCTCTCAGCACATCTTCATCCGTATGCCTAAGTGGTCCGGCAATCATCTCAAATTGCTCCCTGAATTCTACCATCGTTCCAGTTTGTTTGAGTCATAATAGAAATTCAAACGGGTTTCTGGCCATTGCTGGCTGAAACCGTCGAAGAATAGCTTCTCTGAAATTGGACCACGTCACCTCTGCTGCTCGAGCCTCCCACCATTGATACCAGTTAAGAGCTCGTCCTTCAAGCGCCAGTGTCACTGCCTTGACCTTCTCCCTCTCGGATAGGGAATTGAGGATAAAATATCTTTCCACCAGATTGAGCCAACCATAAGCCTCATCCCCTGAGAAGATTGGTATCTCCATACGCCTAGGACTCTCATCGAAATATAGGCCTCTGGGCGTGCCAAAGGTCCTCTCCGTATCTCCTTCTTCTTCCAGATTCATCTCCGGCCTCCTCAATGAGTTTTTCAGAGTTTTGCCTCGTAGCAGCCTCTTCAGCTCTTGCTGCAGCATGTCATTCTACCTATCTCGGAGCTCCCTGGCTTGCCGCTCTTTGTACGCCTCTTTTCTCATCTGTACAAGCTGCTCCCTCAAGTCATCCACCGAATTCATCCCGCGCTCCAAGCCCTCCAGTCTGGCCTCCATCCTAGTATTTACCATGACACAGCTCCCGGATCGGGAGCTCTGATACCAGTTGATAGAATAGGACCAGATTCTTCGTAAATTGAAGGAGAATTACAGGTATAAGTCCTCTTTCTGTTCTGCTATCGACACAATAGGAAAAATTACAGAAAGTGTCTCAGGCAATTCGAGAGGCCTGAATCTCTCCTCTAGTTCTGTCTTTACATTCTATCTGCTCTCTCTTGCATTCCCCTATCTTCCTTAAATGAGCATGGGCAGCCAAGCCAGTCCCACTTTTCCCTTTTCCCTCCTGTAATTCACGTGAGTGCTGGTTAACAGCATTTTGGAGGGAAACCGGTTAGTTATAGAGTGCCTTGCTGAGTGCATTAGTTTGTTATCTGGTCCTTCTTAAACCTTATCCTGACCTACACTTTCTGCCTCTGTTCACTTGGGTTTATATTAGAAACTCCTAATCAGTAAAACATGTCTCTCCTCTAGCAAAGAGAGCTTCTTTGATGGCTGCTCTACAGATAGCATTCGTTGATTAATCTCTTCTTGAGTTTCAATTCTAGGTTTCTTAAACTTCCTAGCAAAGAAATCCATATCCACCACCATGCTATCACGTTCTGACCTTTTTTTCCTCCCACTAGAATAATGGCCATGGCCATCCAATCTACATCACCTCTGTCATATAAATCTACATCAACAGGATCACTGTCACAATCATCAACCTAGGTGCAACAAGCATTAATAAAATTAGACAACTATAGCAAAGATGCCAACTAAAATACACTTTGTTGTTTTAATATTTTAAATAGTACAACAAACTGAGCATGATGATGCTAATTGAAGCATTACTTATAAGAAAATGGAATATATGTTAGAGCTTTTTGCAGTATTAGGTTGACATCATATCCTCTGTTTCTGTAAGTTATTTATTCCAATTTCAATTAAATCCTCTTTCACAAATAGAAAAAGAATAAGAATAAACATACCCTAGAGGGTGAATTGGCGCATTCCCAATTATCTTTAAGGAAATGTAGTGCACTTAAGTCAGTTGAAGCCATTGAGGTATAGAAAGCAGAAACCTCATATTCAGTTAAGCACCTTCCCCAAAGAAATGCATCCATAATATGCATCATCGATTCAACTCCTTCCCTATCTGACCTCCCAAAAGCATCAACATTGTAGGTGGTCTAACTCCCACCCAGACTTCTGTCCCCTCTTCCCAAATGCTGCTACATACATATAATGGTAGTCTAGTCTGGTAGCCATCAAATCCACCATCTAAATAACATGTTGCTTCACCTAAATCAACATCAATTGTCATTGTTATAATATGCCACCTGCAAGATATTCATTCAGACCTAAATGTCAGAAAAGGAAAATACTAATTTGCATATTGAAACAACATTTTCTTGACAAAATAAGTATAATTAACCACTTACATTATTACAAGCACAAACAATCAAGCCAATAATATAAATATTTATGATAGAAGCCCAGAAGACTAAGAGCTTGTTTTATTACTTCTCTATATAATCCTGGATCTTCCTAACTGATATAGAAATGATATTAGTAGAGGAAGGTCTTTACAAGGAAGCCCTCAAAGGAAAAAAAAAAGAAAAAGACAGAAGAAAAGATATAGCAGCACTTCGGGGGACTACAACCTCTTATCCCAAGCCTTAATTCTTTCTTGTCTCTCCCTTCTTCTACCATCCTCTCTTATACTAACAGCCTCAACAGAATATCTAACCCTTTTTCACTTTCCTTTTGCCACCTCAGCATTCTGTTATAAGTGTCATGAGTTTTCCCTCTTTCCTCCCTCACATTCCTCACATGGTCCAGCATACGAGTACCTAACAACACTTTCCCCCAAAAGTTCACCTTATTCTCAAGGTGAAGATTTGGGTAATTGTCTTGTAACAGCTGAAACAAAAACTTCCAATAGGTCCCCATTGCTTGAAGCATGATGGCCGGGAACCCCATTCCTTGGAACCTATTGTGGCACTGGCAACTTCCATCCCACGTTGCTTGTAAGTTGCAGCTGCAATCTTCAACAATTTTTCAGTAGTTGACTGAATGCACATAGTATGAACCTATAGGAAACATCTGCGCTGATAAAGAATGATGCAGGCTCTAAGTTTAGATTTCTGCAACCTTCCATATATAAGCTTCCAGCTTCAGCCTTATAAATTCCCTTGACATAAACATTCATTGACTTGCATCTGCTGATGTATTTAATAGAGAATTCCCTTCATCTAACCTTGTATTAGGTAGTAGATTGCAGATTTTGTAGCTTCTATTAAACTAACTAGTGCTGTTGTTTGCAGAAATAAATAGGTGTGTGTAGCTTGAGTTAACCAGAAGAGTTTCACTTTCATCTAAATTCCCCTGATGGAACTGAACACTATTAATGAACAAAATAACCCCAGATTTCTCTGGCTAATGTAATATTAGGATTAAAAAACCAATGATACTCAGCTTGACTGCTACCAAAATCAACCAATATGCGTGCCTATTGCCTAAAATCTGAATATACCATCAAAAATATTTGTGTTCCCATCCCAACATAAACCATGCATACTTACCCCCTGGCTCAAGAAGAGGTTTCCAAATTGGCCTCTATGAAGTAGTCTCAGATGGATGAACGATTGCAGGCCCAACTAGTTGCTCATCAATAAGCTCTTTGGGATAAAGAGTAGGTTGGCTTAAGAAAACAGTTGCATCGCCTCTAATCCTTAGAACTTCAACCAGCAATGCCATCACCTCCATTTATACCTTAGCTGTCTCCTCTATATATATCTTGATAATAAGGTCCCAGAACTGTATAGAGAATCTGCCCATAGCACCTTTATAACAAGCATCTCCTTTGTATATACTTTGGTCATTTTAGAATGAGACCTCACTTTGTTGCAGTCCCCACTTCCAAATTTATGGCTGTCCTCCATAAAGAATGAATCCAGTGCAACACCCATCCCTTAGTATCCAGTCTAACTTAGTCGTTAAGTTTGCTTCCTTTTCATCTATCTGTGACTTTATTGTCAAATGATCAAACTTAGCAAAGTTTTTCAGATCTGAAAGACCTAGGGAATGTTTGAGCGACCACAAGTACTCCTTCAAGTTTCAAGGTTTAAAAATATCTCTAACTTCATTGTTCTCATCTAACTTAATCGTTAAGTTTGCTTCCTTTTGATCTATCTTTGACTTTCTAGTTTAATGGTCAAACTTAGCAAAGTTTTGTGATCTGAAAGGCTTACACAATGTTTAAGTGACCCCAATCACTCATTAAAGCTTCGACGGATGATAATATCTTTAGCTTCTTCGTTCTCATTTACTTAGTCGTTAAGTTTGCTTCCTTTTGATCTACAGGCAAACTTAGCGAAGCTTTAGTGATTCGACCTACCTAGGTAATGTTTGAGTGATCTAAAGCACTCCTTCAAGGCATGATAATATCTTTAGCTCTTTCATTCTCATTTAACTTAGCCATTTAGTTTGCTTCCATTTAATTTATCTTTGACTTTATTGTTTAGTGATTAAACTAAGGAAAGTTTTTGTGATTCAAAAGTCTTAGTCAATGTTTGAGTGACACTAAGCACTCCTTAAAGCTTCAAGCCTTAGCAAAGTTTTTGTGATCCGAAAGGCCTAGCCAAAGTTTGAGCAACCCCAAGCACTTCTTAGTGCTTCAAGGTTTGAAAATATCTCTAGCTTCATCGTTCTCGCATAACTTAGTTATTAAGTTTGCTTCCATTTGATCAATCTTTGACTTTATGGTCAAATGGTCAAATTTAATGAAGTTTTTGCGATCCGAAAGGCCTAGGCAATGTTTGTCTGATCCCATGCACTCCTTAAAGCTTCAAGGCATGATAATATGTTTAACTTCTTCGTTCTCATCTAACTTCATCACTAAGTTTTCTCCCTTTTGATCTATCTTTGATTTTATGCTCAAATGGTTAAACTTAGAGAAGTTTTTGCGATCAAAAAAGGCATAGACAATGTTTGAGTGACCCCAAGAACTCCTTAAAGCTCCAAGGGATGATAATATCTCCAGCTTCTTTGTTCTCATTTAACTTAGTCGTTAAGTGTGTTTCATTTTGATTTATCTTTAACTTTATGGTCAAATGGTCAAACTGAGCAAAGTTTTTGTGATCCAAAAGGCCAAGGCAATGTTTGAGTGACCTTAAGCACTCATTAATGTTTCAAGGTTTGAAATTATCGTTAGCTTCTTTGTTTTCATCTAACTTAGACATAAAGTTTGCTTCTTTTTTATCTATCTTTGACTTTATGATCAAATGGTCAAACTTAATAAAGTTTGTGTGATCTAAAAGGAAATGTTTGAATGACCCTAGGCACTTCTGAAAACTTCAAGGGATGATAATATCTCTAGCCTTTTCATTCTCTTTTAACTTAGTCGTGAAGCTTGCTTTTTTTTATCTATCTTTGAATTTATAATCAAATGGTCAAACTTAGCAAAGTTTTTGTGATCCGAAAGGTCTAGGCAATGTTTGAGTGAACCGAAGCACTCCTTAAAACTTTAAGGTATGATAATATGTCTAACTTCTTCATTCTCATCTAACTTAGTTGATAAGTTTACTTTCTTTGAACTATATTTGACTTTATGATCAAATGGTTAAACTTAACAAAACTTTTGTGATCCAAAAGCCTAGGCAATGTTTGAGTGACCCAATTCACTCCTTGAAGCTTCAAGGTTTGAAAATATCTCCAGTTTCATCGTTCTTGCCTAACTTAGTTGTTAAGTTTACTTTCTTTTGATCAATCTTCGACTTTATGATCAAATGGACTTAGCAAAGTTTTTGTGATTCAAAAGGCCTAGACAGTATTTGAGTGACCCCATGCAATCTTTAAAGCAACAAGATATGACAATATGTCTAACTTCTTTGTTCTTGTCAAACTTAGTCATTAAGTTTGCTTCCTTTTGATCTATCTTTGACTTGATGCTCAAATGGTCAAACTTAGCAAAGTTTTTGTGATATAAAAAGGCCTGGGAAATGTTTGAGTGACCCCAAGAACTCCTTAAAGGTTCAAGAGATGATAATATCTCTAGCATTTTTGTTCTTGTTTAACTTAGTCATTAAGTTTATTTCCTTTTCATTTATCTTTGACTTTATCATCAAATGGTTAAACTTAGTAAAGATTTTCCGATATAAAAGGCCAAGGTAAAGTTTGAGTTACTCCATGCACTTGTTAAGGCTTTAGGGTTTGAAAATATATGAGTAGCTTTTTCATTCTCGTCTAACTTAGTCGTTGAGTTTGATTCCTTTTGATCTATCTTTGACTTTAAGTTCAAATGATCAAACTTAGCAAAGTTTTTGTGATCTGGAGCACTTACGCAATGTTTGAGTGACCCCAAGCACTCCTTAAGGCTTTAAGGGATGATAATATCTCTAGCTTCTTCATTCTCGTTTAATTTAGTCGTTAAGTTTGCTTCCTTTTGATCTATCATTGACTTTATGCTCAAATGGTCAAACCTAGCGAAGTTTCTGATAAGGCCTAGTCAATGTTTGAGTGCCCCAATAACTCCTTATAGCTTCAAGGGATGACAATATCTCTAACTTCTTCATTGTTGTCTAAGTTAGTTGTGAACTTTGCTTTATTTTAAGCTATCCTTGACTTTATGGCCAAATGGTCAAACTTAGCAATGTTTTTGTGATCCAAAAGGCCTAGGCAATGTTTGAGCGATCTCACACACTCCTTAAAGCTTGAACATATGATAATATGTCTAACTTCTTCGTTCTCATCTTAGTCGTTAATTTTGCTTGCTTTTGATCTATCTTTAACTTTTTGCTCAAATGGTCAGACTTGAAGATGTTTATACTATTTGAAAGGTCTAAGCAATGTTTGAGTGATGCCAAGAACTCCTTCTACCTTCAAGGGATGACAATATGTCTAGCTTCTTCATTCTCGTCTAACTTAGTTGTTAAGTTTGCTTCATTTTGAACTATCCTTGATTTATGATCAAATGGTCAAACATAGCAAAGTTTTTGTGATTAGAAAGCCCTAGGCAAAGTTTGAGAGATCCCAAGCACTCATTAAAGCTTTGAGGGATGATAATATCTCTAGCTTTTCATTCTTATTTAATTTAGTCATCAATTTTGCTTTCTTTTGATCTGTCTTTGATTTTTTAGTGTAATGGTCAAATTTAGCAAAGTTCTTGCAATTCAAAAAGCTTACCCAATGTTTAAGTGACCCCAGGTACTCCTTAAAGCTTCAAGGGATGATAATATTGCTAGCATCTTTGTTCTCATTTAACTTAATTGTTAAGTTTGCATCCTTTTGATCTATCTTTGATTTTATAGTCAAATGATCAAATTTAGCGAAGTTTTTGTGATTCGAATGACCTAGGTAATGTTTGAGTGACCCCAAGCACTCCTTAAAGCTTCAAGGGATGATAATATCTCTAGCTTCTTCATTCTTCTTTATCCTAGCAGTTAAGTTTGCTTGCATTTGATCTATCTTTGACTTTATTATTTAATGGTCAAACTTAGCAAAATTTTTGTGATTCAAAAAGTTTAGACAATATTTGACTGACACTAAGCACTCCTTAAAGCTTCAAGACTCAGAAAAGCTTTTGTGATCCGAAAGGCCAAGGCAATGTTTGAGTGACCCCAAGCACTCCTTAATGCTTCAAGGTTTGAATCTCTAGTTTCATCGTTCTCGCCTAACTTAGTTGCTATGCTTGCTTACTTTTGATCAATCTTTGACTTTATCGCCAAATGGTTAAACTTAGCAAAGTTCTTGTGATCTGAAAAGCCTTGGTAATGTTGGAGTGACCCCAAGCACTCTTAAAAGCTTCAAGGATTGAAAATGTTCAAATGTCTTTGTTCTTGACTAACCTAATTATTAAGTTTGCTTCTTTTTGATCTATCTCAAATGGTCAAATTTACCGAAGTTTTTGTAATCCAAAAGGCCAAGGAATAAGAGACCCTAAGCACTTCTTAAAACTTCAAGGTATGAAAATATCTCTAGCTTCTTCACTCTTGCCTTACTTAGTTGGTTAGTTTGCTTCCTTTTGATCTATCTATTACTTTATGGTCAAACTCAGTGAAGTTTTTGTGATTGAAAGGCATAGGCAATGTTTGAATAACCCCAAGCACTCTTTAAAGCTTAAAGGGATGATAATATCTCTGGTTTCTTCCTTCTTTTTTAACTTAGTCATTAAGTTTACTACCTTTTGATATATCTTAGACTTTATAGTCAATTGGTCAAAGATAGCAAAGTTTTTGTGATCCAAAATTCCAAGGCAATGTTTGAGTGACCCTAAACACTCATTAAAGATTCAAGGTTTGAAAATATCTCTTCTTTGTTCTCATCCAACTTAGCTGTTAAGTTAGATTCCTTTTAATCTATCTTTAACTTTATGATCAAAAAGTGAAACTTAGGAAAGTTTTTGTTATTTGAAAAGGCCTAGGAAATGTTTAAGTGACCTTAAAAACTCCTTAAAGATTCAAGGGATGATAGTATCTCTAGCTTCTTCGTTCTTATTTAACTTAGTTGTTAAGTTTGCTTTCTTGTGGTCTATCTTTGACTTTATAGTCAAATGGTCAAACTTAGCAAAATTTTTGTGATCTAAGAGGCCAAGACAATGTTTGAGTGGCCCAAAGTACAGTTCAAAGCTTCAAGGTTTGAAAATATCGCTAACTTCATCGTTCTTGTATAACTTATTTGTTAAGTTTGCTTCCTTTTGATTTATCTTCGACTTTATTGTCAATGGTCATACTAAGCAAATTTTTTCTAATCCGAAACACCTAGTTAATGTTTGAGTGACCCTAAGCACTCTTTAAAGATTGAAGGGATGATTATATCTCTAGCTTGTTCGTTCTAGTTTAACTTAGTCATTAAGTTTGCTTCCTCGTGATCTATCTTTGACTTTATGGTCAAATGGTTAAACTTAACAAAGTTTTTGTGATCCGAAAGGCCTAGGCAATGTTTGAGTGACCCTAAGCAAACCTTAAAGCTTTAAGGTTTGAAAATATCTCTACCTTCATCATTCTCGTATAACTTGGTTGTTAAGTTTACTTGCTTTTGAATAATATTTCACGTTATGGTCAAATGGTTAAACTTGGTGAAGTTTTTGTGATCTGAAAAGCCTAAGCAATGTTTGAATGACCATAAGCACTCTATAAAGCTTCAAGTTTTGTAAATATCCCTATCTTCTTCGTTCTCGTTTAACTTAGTTATTAAGTTTGCTTTCTTTTGATCTACCTCTGACTATATGGTCAAATGGTCAAACTTAGTGAAGTTTTTGTGATTCAAAAAGCCTAGGCAATATTTGAGTGACCCAAAGCACTCTTTAAAGCATCAAGGTATGATAATATGTCAAACTTCTTCATTCTCATCTAACTTAGTTATTAAGTTTGCTTCCTTTTGATCTATCCTTGACATTATGCTCAAATGGTCAATCCTAGTGAATTTTTTGTGATCTAAAAGGCCTAGACAATATTTGAGTGAACCTAAGCCTCCATAAAGCTTCAAGGGATGACAATATCTCTAGCTTCTTTGTTCTCGTTTAACTTAGTTGTCAACTTTGCTTGCTTTTGATTTATCTTTAACTTTATAGTCAAATGGTCAAACTTAACAAAGTTTTTGTGATCCGCAAGGCCAAGGCAATGTTTGAGTGTCTCCAAGCACTCTTAAAAGCTTCTAGCTATGATGATATGTCTAACTTCTATGTTCTCACCTAACTTAGTCGTTAATTTTACTTCTTTTTAATCAATCTCTGACTTTATGGTCAAATAGTCAAGTTTAGCGATGTTTTTGCAATCTGAAAGGCCTAGGAATTGTTTGACTAACCCCAAGCACTCCTTAAAACTCTAAGGTTTGAAAATATCTCTAGTTTTATCATTCTCATCTAACTTAGTTGTTAGGTTTGCTTCCTTTTGATCAATATTTGACTTTATGGTCAAATGGTCATACTTAGCGAAGTTTTTATAATCCGAAAGGCCTAGGCAATGTTCGAGCGACCACAAGAACTTCTTAAAGCTTCAAGAATTGGTAATATGTCTAACTTCTTCGTTCTCATCTTAGTCATTATATTTGTTTCTTTTTGATTTGTCTTTGACTTTATTGTCAAATGGTCAAAATTAGTGAAGTTTTTGTGGTCAGAAAGGCCTAACCAATATTTGAAGGACCCCAAGCACTCTTAAAGCTTTAGGGGATGATAATATCTTTAGCTTCTCATTCTCGCTTAACTTAATCATTAAGGTTGCTTCTTGTAATCTATCTTTGACTTTATGGTCAAATGGTCAAACTTGGCAAAGTTTTTCTGATCCAAAAGGCCAAGGTAATGTTTGAATGACCCCAAGCACTCTTTAAAGCTTTAAGGTTTGAAAATATTTGCAAGTTCTTCGTTCTCGTCTAACTTAGTTATTAAGTTTGTTTCCTTTTGGTCTATATTTGACTTTATGGTCAAATGGCCAAAATTAACGAGGTTCTTGTGTTCCAAAAGGCCAATGCAATGTTTGAGTGACTGCACCTTAATGCTTCAAGGGATAATATTATCTCTAACTTCTTCTTTCTCGTTTAACTTAATCGTTAATTTGCTTCCTTTTGATCTATTTTTAAGTTTATGCTTAAATGGTCAAACTTAGCAAAGTTTTTGTGATATGAAAAGGCCTAGGAAATGTTTGAGTGACCCCAAGAACTCCTTAAAGCTTCAAGGGTTGACAATATCGCTAGCTTCTTCATTCTCATGTCTAACTTAGTCATGTCAAGTTTTGCTTTCATTTGATTTCAATCTTTGGCTTTATGGTTAAGTGGTCAAACTTACCGAAGATGTTGTGATCCGAAATGGCCTATAGGCAGTGTTTGAGTGACCCCAAGTACTACTTAAAATATCAAAGTTATAAAATTATCTAGACCTTGCTTCATCGTTCTTGTCTAACTCAGTCGTTAAGTTTGCTATCCTTTTGATCTATCTTTTACTTTATTGTCAAATGGTCAAATTTAGCAAAAATTTTTGTGATCTAAAAGGCCTAGGCAATGTTTGAGTGACCCAAAGAACTCCTTGAAGCTTCAAGGGATGACAATATCTTTAACTTCTTTGTTCTCGTCTAACTTAGTTGTTAAGTTTGCTTCATTTTGAGCTTTCCTTGACTTTGTGGTCAAATGGTCAAACTTATCGAAGTTTTTGTGATCCGAAAGGCGTAGGTAACTTAGTTGTTAAGTTTGCATCCTTTCAATCAATCTTTGGCTTTATGGTCAAATAGTCAAACATAGCAAAGTTTTTATGATCCGAAAGGCTTCAGCATTATTTGAATGACCCCAAACACTCTTTAAATCTTCAAGGTATGGTAATATGTCTAACTTCTTAGTTCTCATCTAAGTTAGTCATTAAGTTTGCTTCCTTTTTAACTATCTCAAATGATCATATTTATAGAAGTTTTTGTAATCCAAAAGGCCAAAGCAATGTTTGATTGAACCCAAGAATTCTTTAAAGCATCATGTTTTGAAAATATCTCTAGCTTCTTCATTGTCATCTAACTTAGTTGGTAAGTTTACTTCTTTTTGATCTATTTTTGATTTTATAGTCAAATGGTCAAACTCGTCAAAGTTTTTGTGATCCGAAATGCCTAAACAATGATTGAATGAGCTCAAGCATTCCTCAAAGCTTCAAGGGATGTTTAAGTGACCCAAGCACTCCGTAAAAGTTCAAGGTTTGAAAATATCTCTAACTTTACGTTCTCGTGTAACTTAGCTATTAAGTTTGCTTCCTTTTGACCTATCTTCAACTTTATGGTCAAATGGTCAAACATAGTGAAGCTTTTGTGATCCGAAAGGCTTAGGCAATGTTTGAGTGACACAAGCACTCCTTAAAACTTTAAGTTGTGACAATATATCTAACTTCTTCGTTATCATCTAACTTAGTCATTAACTTTGCTTCCTTTTGATCTATCTTTAATGTGAAATGCTCAAACTTAGCAAAGTTTTTGTGATCCGAAAGGCCTAGGCAATGTTTTGGGTGACCCAAAGCACTGCTTAAAGCTTCAAGGCATAAAAATATGTCTAACTTCTTCATTCTCATCTAACTCTATTGTTAAGTTTTCTTCTTTTTGATCTATCTTTGACTTTATGTTCATATGGTCAAACATAGCGAAGTTTTTGTGATCTAAAAGGCCTAGACAATGTTTAAGCAACCCCAAGCATTCTTAAAGCATCAAGGTATGAAAATATGTCTAACATCTTTGTTCTCATTTGATTTAGTCATTAAGTTTGCTTCCTTTTGATCTATATTTGACTTTATGGCAAAATAAACAAATGTAGTGAAGTTCTTGTGATTTGAATGGCCTAGGCAATATTTGAGTGACCCCAAGCACTCCTTAAAGGTTCAAAGGATGATAATATCTCTAGCTTTGTTGTTCTCGTTTAACTTAGTTGTTTATTTAATTCCTTTTGATCTATCTTTGACTTTATGGTCAAGTGGTCAAACTTTGCAACAATTTTTGTGATCTGAAAGTCCTCGGCAATGTTTGAGTAACCCCATGCACTCCTTAAAGATTCAAGGTCAGATAATATGTCTAACTTCTTTGTTCTCATCTAACCTAGTCGTTCCGTTTGCTTCCTTTTAATCTATCTTTGACTTTATGGTCAAATGGCCAAACTTAGTAAAGTTTTTGTGATCTGAAAGGCCTAGGCAATGTTTGGGTGTTCCCAAGCACTACATAAAGCTACAAGGGTTGACAATATCTCTAGCTTCCTCGTTCTCGTTTAACTTAGTCGTTAACTTTGCTTCTTTTAGTCTATCCTTGACTTTGCGATCAAATGGTCAAATTTAGCAAACTTTTTCTAATCCAAATGGCCAAGGCAATGTTTGAGTGACCCCAAGAACTCCTTAAAGCTTTATGGGATGACAATATCTCTAGCTTCTTTGTTCTCGTCTAACTTAGTTGTTAAGTTTGCTTTATTTTGAACTATCCTTGACTTTATGGTCAAATTGTCAAATTTAGAGAAGTTTTTGGGATCCGAAAGGCCTTGGTAACTTGGTTGTTAAGTTTGCATCCTTTCGATTAATCTTTGGCTTTATGGTCAAATGGTCAAACATTGCAAAGTTTTTGTAATCCGGCCTAGGCATTGTTTGAGTGACCCTAAGCACTCCTTAAAGTCTCAAGGTATGGTAATATGTCTAACTTCTTCATTCTTATCTAAGTTAGTCATTAAGTTTGCTTCCTTTTAAACTATCTCATGTGGTTAGAGTTACAGAAATTCTTGTAATCCGAAAGGCCATGGCAATATTTGATTGAACCCCAAGCACTCCTTAAGGCATCAAGGTTTGAAAATATCTCTAGCTTCTTCATTATCATCTAACTTAGTTCGTAAGTTTACTTCTTTTTGTTCTATCTTTGATTTTATGGTCAAATGGTCAAACGTGTCAAAGTTTTTGTGATCCGAAAGGCCTAAGCAATGTTTGAATGAGCCCAAGCACTCCTCAAAGCATTAAGGAATGATAATATCTCTAGTTTCTATGTTCTCTTTTAACTCAGTCATTAAGTTTGGTACCTTTCGATCTATCTTTCACTTTATGGTCAAATAGTCAAACATAGATAAGTTTTTGAGATTTAAGAGGCAATGGTAATGTTTGAGTGACTCCAAGCACTTCTCAAAGCTTCAAAGTCTGAAAATATCTCTACCTTCTTTATTCTCGTCTAATTTAGCTGGTAGGTTTCCTTCGTTTTGATCTACCTTTGATTTTATGGTCAAATGGTCATACTTAGTAATGTTTTTGCTATCCGAAAGGCACAGGCAATGTTTGAGTGTCCACAAGCACTCCTGAAATCTTCAAGGTATAATAATATGTCTAACTTCTTCGTTCTCATTAAACTTAGTCATTATGTTTCCTTCCTTTTGATTAATCTTTGACTTTATGATGAAATTGTCAAACTTAGCGATGTTTTTGTGATCCAAAAGGCCTAGGCAATGTTTAAGTAACCCCAAGCACTCCTTAAAAGTTCAAGATCTGAAAATATCTCTAACTTTATTGTTCTTGTGTAACTTAGTTGTTAAGTTTGCTTCCTTTTGACCTATCTTCAACTTTATGGTCAAATGGTCAAACTTAGTGAAGCTTCTGTGATCCAAAAGGCCTAGGCAATGTTTGAGTGACCCCAAGCACTCCTTAAAGCCTCAAGCTATGATAATATGTCTAACTTCTTCATTGTCATCTTACTTAATTGCTAACTTTGCTTCTTTTTTATCTATCTTTAACTTTACAGTGAAATGGTCAAACTTAGCAAAGTTTTTATGATCAGAAAGGCCTAGACAATGTTTGGGTAACCCAAAGCACTACTTAAAGCTTGAAGGCATAAAAATATGTCTAACTAAGTTTACTTCTTTTTGATCTATCATTAACTTTTTGTTCAGTGGTCAAACATTGCGAAGTTTTTGTGATCTGAAAGGCCTAAGCAGTGTTTGGGCGGCCCCAAGCATTCCTTAAAGCATCAAGATTTGTTGATATGTCTAACTTCTTTATTCTTATCTAATTTAGTCGTTAAGTTTGCTTCCTTTTGATCTATTTTTGACTTTATGGTTAAATGATCAAATTTAGCAAAGTTTTTGTAATTTGAAAGGTGTAGCCAATGTTTGAGAGAACCCAAGCATTCCTTAAAGTTTCAAGGGATGATAATATCTCTAGCTCTCTTGTTCTCATTTAACTTAGTTGCTTATTTAATTCCTTTTGATCTATTTTTGACTTATGATCAAGTGGTCAAGCTTTGCAATGTTTTGTGTGATCCGAAAATACTAGACAATGTTTGAGTAACCCCACACACTCCTTAAAGATTCAAGGTAGGATAATATGTCAAACTTCTTGATTCTCATCTAACTTAGTCGTTCCATTTGCTTCTTTTTAATCTGTCTTTAACTTTATGGTCATATGGTCAAACTTAGCTAAGTTTTTGTGATCTGAAAGGCCTAGGCAATGTTTGGGTGATCCCAAGCACTACTTAAAGCTTCAGGGGTTGATAATATCTCTAGCTTCTTCGTTCTCATTTAACTTAGTCGTTAACTTTGTTTCTTTTAGTCTATCTTTGACTTTATGATCAAATGGCCAAACTTATCAAACTTTTTGTGATCCAAATAGCTAAGGCAATGTTTGAGTGACCTCAAGCACTACTTAAAGATCAAAGGCATGATAACATGTCTGACTACATCATTCTTATACATCTTAGTTGTTAAGTTTGATTTGATTTGATCTATCTCTCACTTTAGTGTGTAATTAATGGTTTTTGGTCTAAATTGGACTTTGAGGTTTTAATTGGATTTAATTCATTTTTCGTGCTAATTTTTCAGATTTACATTATTCCAGTATTTTGATCATAACTTTTGTTCTAGGAATCTGATTAACCTCATTTCTTTCTTTCATTTTGCAGATAACTCAAAGAACTACAAATGGTATAAGAGGCTTGAAGGCCAAATTCAGACAAGAAAGGTAGTCAAAAGTGGAGCCAAAATCAGTCACAGAATTCTGGAGCTATGTTTAGTTAATTAGGCGTAACTTTGTAATTAGGAGCCCAAATTAAATGGGACCAAAGCCATTAGTTATGTTTTAATTTGGGCCGGTTTTGGAGCCCCTGACCCGGTTTAGTTTTAGGTTAAAATAACATATTAGGGAAAGACGACAACAGCTTTGACATTTGTGAAATTTTGGATCAAGAACACCTCTCTTCTTTTATCTATTCTGTTCTTCTTGTTCTTCTTTTTCTTTCTTTTTCATTTTTTGTTTGTGCACAGCCATGGTAGTGAACAGGTATTAAATCTGTTAGATTTAATATTTAGGTTGATTAACCTAAGGGATTTAAAATCAAAACAGGTTGAAAGTGAACACTGTGCGATGGCATGAGTGAACGCGCCAAGTGTTTGATTTAAATGCTAGGTGATCGTCTAGTAGAGAGGGTTCCTATATGAATGCAAGGATTTCGATTTATTTAGAGTCAACCACGAAATTAAGTAATTCTTTATCCAGTGACGGATGTCCTTGAAACCTCAATTCTGGGTTGGTTGATTACTTTTAAGTTGTTAATTTCGTTTTATCTCGCTCTAATTTCGTTTTATATCTTGCTTTAATTTCAATCGAATTAAAAACCCCTCTGTTTATTATTCTGTCTATCTGGTGTTGTTGCCGGGGAATTCTTGCATTGTTCTTTTGATCTTGATTATTACATATTAACAGTAGATTCTGTAGAGTAGCTGTATTTTATTTTGTTCCTTGTTCCACACTTGAGTAGAGTAGAGTAGCTTAATAGTGTCGAAAGTGTTGCATAATTGGACTAACCTGTAGAGATAGGTGCTGAGGCTTGGTATCCAAAGTTTATGCACCATCTTGAGCAAAATTAACCCCGACGGAGTTAATCTGGGGTCAAAATCTTGAAATTCCTTCATCTGGTATGAGTTTTCTTGTCAGGGACATTTTGGTCATTTCACTGTCAACTATCTCTGATTGACCTGAAAATTTGTTAGTATCTAGAAAAAAATTCACAGATCATGACTATATAAGGATCTAACTTTGGTGGATAGGGCCTATTTTTGCCAAATTCCATCGTTTAGACCACTTTTTCAATTTTTTTTTTATTTTCATTATTTTTAAAAAATCGTCAAAAAATTACAGAAAATCAAAAATACATTTTAGAATTTTACTGTGGTGGTCCCATAATTTTTTTAAAATTCATTTTGATAGTGTTTCTGATTTTATTTTGGCTAATTTCTTAGTGTAGTTTACATATTTTGTATGCTGTTAGTGTTTTTGCCTGTTATGCCTTATGCTATATGACTAGGAGTAGTAGCAATGCACATGACCTGTTTGCTTTTGATCCTGAGATAGAGAGAACATTGCATGTTGCTAGAAGGACTTATAGGCTAAGTCATAGGATTGTTACTAAACTTGATCCTGAGTCTGAGCATATTCAGCATATTGAGCATTCTGATTCTGTTCCATCTGTTAGTTTTCCTAGTTCTTCTAATAGTGTAGATTTTACTTATTCTAGTGGTAGTTTCATTAATTCTGAGAGCATGGATAATAGAACTTTAAAGGAATTAGCTGCACCTGACGTTAACTATCAACCTTTGTGCATCCAATATCCTGATCTTAATGTTGACTTTGAGCTTAAATCTGGTCTTATCCATTTGCTTCCCAAGTTTCCTGGTCTTGCAGGTGAGGATCCACATAAGCATTTGAAGAAGTTCCATGTGGTTTGCAGCACAATGAAACCACAAGGAATTGATGAGGAGCAGATTAAATTGAGAGCTTTTCCTTTCTCTCTAGATGGAGGAGCTAAGGACTGGCTGTACTACCTTCAACCCTCATCCATTGGAAGCTGGAACAACATGAAGACATTATTTCTTGAGAAGTTTTTCCTAGCCTCAAGAGCCACTGCAATCAGAAAGGAGATATGTGGCATAAGGCAAGCAAATGGAGAGAATTTGCATGAATACTGGGAGAGGTTCAAGAGGCTATGTGCAAGCTATCCACACCACCAGATATCTGATCAGTTGCTGATAGTATACTTCTATGAAGGCTTGTTACCCATGGACCGAAATATGGTGGATGCAGCCAATGGTGGAGCTTTTAGTTGATAAGACACCTGCTGCGGCCAAAGAATTGATAGCAAACATTGACAGCTAATTCCCAACAATTCGGCACTAGAGCAACCAGCAGTGGGGTGTTCTCAATTAAGCGCCTCCAGTCCAATATCACAGTGCCTAGAAACCAGCAGTAGTGTCCAGTACAGACCACCAGAGACTGGAAAATAGACTAGACGAATTGACCTCATTAGTAAGGCAATTGGCAGTAACACAAAACAGTGTAGTCTCCCCACTCCACAGATAAGCAGACCATGTGGTATCTGTTTCTGATTCCACTCCACCCCGCTGATGCTTGCCCAACTCTGCAAGAGGGTACCTCTCCAGACCAATCAGTAGCTGCAGCAGGAGTCTTTCCTAGAAAGCCACAGTATCAGCAGCAACATAATCCATTTTTCAAACACATTATAATCCTGGATGGAGAGATCATCCAAACTTAAGGTGGAACCAGAACCAGAACCAGCAGAATTTTTACACAATACCAACATAGGCAGTTTCCACAGCACAAACAGAATTTCCAACAGTCTGCACTTCCACAGCCAGTGCAACAGCAGCCACCAGCACAACAGCAGACCAGTAGTGGTCCTTCACTGGAAGATTTGGTGAAGCAGCTTGCAACGAACAGTTTGCAATTCCAACGGAGAACTGAATCTTCCATTCAGAATTTGCAAACTCAGATTGGGCAGTTAGCAACATCACTGAACCAGCTCCAACCCCGGGATCTAACAACTCTCTTCCTTCACAGACAATTCCCAATCCGAAGGGGAATGTCAGTGCTATATCCCTGAGGTCTGGCAAGCAACTAGAAGAGCCTAAGCAAGCTGCAGTTGAGGCTGAACCAACCCCAGAAAAAGGAGAAGACTGATGCTAAGAAAAGTGAAACATTAAAGCAAGGCAATGATGAGTCTGAAACCCCCATCTCTCTACCTTTCCCCCAAGATCCCTTCAATCCGAAAAGTTGGCAGAGAAAGCACAAGAGAAGGAGATCCTAGAGACATTCAGAAAAGTTGAAGTCAACATCCCTCTCGTAGATGCGATCAAGCAGATTCTCAAATATGCCAAATTTCTGAAGGAGTTATGTACCAACAAGAGGCGACTGAAGGGGAATGAGCGAGTGAGCTTGAGCCAGAATGTGTCAGCACTCATCTAGCCCATGCCTAAGAAGTGCAAAGATCCAGGGATGTTTACTATTCCTTGCATAATTGGAAATTGTAAATTTGATTTTTGCATGTTAGACTTAGGTGCTTCCATAAATGTCATGCCTGAATCTGTTTATAATTCTCTTGATCTCGGTCCTTTGCGTGCTACTGGTGTTGTTATCCAGTTAGCTAATAGGAGTAATGCTCACCCTACTGGTCTGATTGAGGATGTTTTAGTTAGAGTAAATGAATTAATATTCCCTGCTGATTTTACATTTTAGAGATGGAGGTGTGAGTCTCTTAGCAGTGGACCCCCGATTATTCTCGGTAGGCCTTTCTTGAAAACAGTTAGGACTAAGATAGATGTGCATTCTGGTACTCTTTTCCATGGAATTTGGTGATAGTATTGTGCATTTTAATATCTTTGATGCCATGAAACATTATAGGGAAGAGCATTCAGTTTTGTGCATTGATGTTATTGATGATGTGGTTGATGATGTTTATGCCGAATTGTGTGTTGATTATCCAGATTTTGCATCTGTTAATGACGCTGTTGTTTGTGGTTGTACTGATAATGAATGGTGCCCTGTTTGCACTGATTTTTCATGCTTTTTGAGTTTTTGTGATGCACTAGATAGTGATGGTGATTATGATTTAATTGGTGATTCTGACGTGCCTGCTGATGTTAATTCTGATGTGAACATTGTGGAGTCCGGGCGAAGTTCTGCTTTCTTGAATTTATTTTCAGGTACTACAGGTTCAACTGATGTATATGCTGCAGAATTGGTGCAAACCCACCAAGCTTCTTCCCTCTACTGAGCAGCCGCCTAAGTTGGAGCTGAAATATCTGCCTGATCACTTAAAATATGCCTTTCTGGAGGAGAATGAGCAGCTGCCAGTCATTGTGGCAAGAAACCTTCTACCTAATCAAGAGGAGCAGCTGCTGAGATTATTGAAGGAAAATAAGAAGGCGATTGGGTGGACTTTAGCTGACATTGTTTGGCATTAACCCTTCCATGTGCATTGCATCGAATTTCATTAGAAGAGGGCGCTAAGCCAGTGACGCAACCTCAAAGACGCCTGAATCCCCTTATTCTGAATGTGGTGAAGAACGAAGTGACTAAGCTCCTGCAAGCTGGCATTATCTACCCCATCTCTGACAGCCAGTGGGTCAGCCCAGTTTAGGTAGTTCCCAAAAAGTCTGGAGTGACTGTAGTGGCCAACCAGAAAAATGAGCTAATTCCCACAAGAGCTCAGAAACAGCTGGAGAGTCTACATAGACTATTGGAAGCTCAACCAGGCCACCTGCAAGGATCACTATCCTTTACCCTTTATTGATTAGATGTTAGAGCGGTTGGCTGGCAAGACTCACTATTGTTTCTTGGATGGCTATTCAGGCTATTTCCAAATCCATATTGCACCTGAAGATCAAGAGAAGACTACCTTCACATGCCCCTGTAGAACATTTGCATACAGAAGGATGCCCTTTGGACTCTGCAATGCGCCTGGAACCTTTTAGCGGTGCATGGTTTGGTGACCAGTGACCAGTGATCAGTGCTCTCAATTTTGTAACCGTCGTATGGATGCTTTAGTACGGAGGTATGGAGTGATTCACAAGGTTGCTATAGCATACCACCCACATACCAGTGGCCAAGCTGAAATCTCAAACAGAGAGATTAAGCAAATCCTTCAGAAGACTGTTAACTTTAACCGGAAAGATTGGAGCAAGAGGCTAGATGACGCTTTGTGGGCATATCGGACTGCCTACAAGACTCCGATTGGGATGTCTCCCTATCGGCTTGTCTTTGGTAAGGCATGTCATCTTCCGGTAGAGTTGGAGCATCAGGCATATTGGGCCATTAAGCAGTTGTAACATGGATTTGGCCCAGTCGGAGGTGGAGAGGAAGCTGCAATTGCAAGAGCTGGAAGAGCTTAGATTGGATGCCTATGAGAGTTCGCGTTTATGCAAGGAAAAGACAAAGACATTCCATGATAAGCAAATCCTGAGAAAAAGAGTTTGTTGTGGGCCAGAAAGTCCTCTTATTTAACTCTCATCTCAAATTTATGCCTGGTAAACTTACATCTAGATGGGATGGTCCTTTCGTGATTACTAATGTTTTTCCTTTTGGTGCAGTAGAACTGTGTGATGAGCAGACCAAGAGAACTTTCACAGTGAATGGACATCGCCTTAAGCATTTTTTATGAAGGACCCCAACAGCAGCCTGTGGAGGCAGAGATTAGGCTCACTGATGTCACATACCCTCCCTAAGGAGGATGGGGAGTCTTCTTCCTCTTTTCTCTATTTTTTCTTTTCTTTGCACTTTTTAATTTTAACTTTGATTGTTAATAACAGGATTTTATGAATAATACAGTCTGAACCCTCCTTGTGATAATTGTTGAGATGTACATAGTGTTGAACTTGGATATTTTGTTTTTGATGAATCATTCTGGTTGGACTGAATTTCTCAACTCTTAGATTATCTGACTTGGTAGTTGATTTTTGTGATGCTGATTGCGTGCTGGTATTGACCCTTGTCAGATTTTGGGCCTGTGTTAATGGAATTTATTTTCTGCCATTCTTTTCTTTCTTGTGTGCTTCTGCTCATGATTTTTGTTCTCTAGAACTTGCCCTTTTTCTTTTTCTTTTTGAAACTGCATTTTTCACTGGCATGCATAAATATGATTAGAGGCCTTCTTTCTTTCATTTACCACTTTGGCCAGATAGCCATCCCTTGCATTATATTCCCGTTAGTTAGCCCCTTCGTGCCTTTTTGTATCATCCTTGTCTTAGCCACATTACAAGCCTAAGTGTAAAACCATTTTATTCCGCACCTTGAAAATTATTGAGCATTGGTTTCATCTTAGTATTGTGTTTAAGTGTGGGGTTGCCGAGGGCGGTTGCAACATTTTAAGTGTGGGGGAGGTATTGAGGTATTTGATGCCAATTGTCATTTGGCATTAGTTTGGTCATTGTGCTTGTGTAAGTAATTGTGGAATTGTTGAAAAAAAATAAAAGAAGAAAATCTGAATATATATATATATATATATATATATATATATATATATATGATAAAAAAAATGTCAATTTGAGAAAAATTTGGTGTAATGATGAGTTTTTGGGAAGGAAAAAAGTTTTGTTTGAAAAAGGCGATTTGTTTATAAAAGTGCATTTCATCACTTAGTTAGTTTGAGCAAACCTTTGTGTTTCTTGACTAATGCTCTTTTAAATTTCTTGGGTGCTTAGCCTTTCATTTCCAAATTTGTCCATGCCTTCACCATAGCCCCATTACAACCTTGAATAATAAGTCCTCTTGATTTGTGCATGCATGTGTTATGAGTAGTGGAGAAGTAGAATTTGAGCAAGCTTATGGTAGGGCAATTTTCTTGAGTGGAATTTGAGTGATACACTTACTACCCTATGCACTTGAGAGAGATTGATTGAGAGCATACCTTGAGAGGCCATTTTGCGTGATTAGCATCATCAATTTGAGATTGCCATGTTTTATAATTTGAGATGAAAAATTTCTATCATGATTGGTTGATCTTTTGAAGTTGTTGTTTCCTTGTTCAAGTTTTGCATTCGTGACAATTGTTAGAAAGGAGAGATTTATCTTTTAGTCTTTATCTTTGTTTTATCATTTCTTTGGTTTTGTTTTGAGTTTTTAATTTTGCCCAGGGGTGCAAAAGGATAAGTGTGGGGGCATTTGATAATTAAATTTTATCACACTTAATTGTTGCATTTGGTTAATGATTTTTAGAGCTGTTTAGTGTGTAATTAATGGTTTTTTGGTCTAAATTGGACTTTGGGGTTTTAATTGGATTTAATTCATTTTTCGTGCTAATTTTTTCAGATTTAATACTGTTCTAGTATTTTGATCATAACTTTTGTTCTAGGTATCCGATTAACTTCATTCTTATTTCGTTTTGTAGATAACTTCGAAGAGCTACAAATGGTATTAGGCTTGAAGGGTCAAATTTCGGACAAGAAGGTAATCAAAATTGGAGCCAAAGTCAGTCACTGAATTCTGGAGCTATGTTTAGTTAATTAGGCGTAACTTTGTAATTAGGAGCCCAAATTACATGGGACCAAAGCCATTAGTTATGTTTTAATTTTGGGCCGGTTTTTGGAGCCCTTGACCCAGTTTAGTTTTAGGTTAAAATAGCAGATTAGGGAAAGATGGCAGCAGCTTTGACATTTGTGAAATTTTGGATCAAGAACACCTCTCTTCTTTTCTCTCTTATGTTCATCTTGTTCTTCTTTTTCTTTCTTTTTCATTTTCTGTTTGTGCACAGCCATGGTAGGCTAACTTTCCGTTCAATCAACCCATGAGTTGAGGTTTCTGTTGTTGAAGTCCAGAGGACCTGTGCTCTCCATGAACTGAATCCTGTTTCTCTTGCCCATTACTCGAATTGAGCAATACGATTGTGTATGTTGAATCTGAGCTGATGAGGTTTGTCCATGATTTCTGTATTTTGATTATCCAGGGGAAGGGATTAAATGTTAGATTTAATATTTAGGTTGATTAACCAAGGGATTTTAAAATCAAAACAGGTTGAAGTGAACACTATGCGATGATATAAGTGAACACGCCAAGTGTTTGATTAAATACTAGGTTGATTGTCTAGTAGAGAGGGTTCCTATATGAATGCAGGGATTCGATTTATTTTAGGGTCAACCATGAAATTAAGTAATTCTTTGTCCAGTGATGGATGTTCTTGAAACCTCAATTCTAGGTTGGTTGATTGCTTTTAAGTTGTTAATTTCGTTTTATCTCTCGCTCTAATTTCGTTTTATATCTTGCTTTAATTTCAATCGAATTAAAACCCCCCTGTTTATTGTTCTATTTTTCAATTGAGTGATTCAGTCCTATGCAAAAATCCTTGGGAGATGATTCAGGTTGTCCTATATTACAAATTTCTTTATAAGCCTGGTTAATTTGAGTGAGTTCGACAGTTCACGTCAAGCACTCCGTAAATCTTCAAGGTATGATAATATGTCTAACTTCTTCGTTCTTATTTAACTTTGTTGTTAAGTTTGTTTCCTTTTTATCTATCTTTGACTTTATGGTCAAAAGGTCAAACTTAGTGAAGTTTTTGTGATTGAAAAGCCTAGGCAATTTTTGAGGTCCCATGCACTCCTCAAAGCTTCAAGGTATAATAGTATGTCTAACTTCGTCATTCTCATCTAACTTTGTAACATCCCCTAAGGTTATTAAATATATTTTATTCCTCGATTATGTGTGTGATTCTTATTTGTTATGAATATAAAAGCCCATTAGAATTTTTAAAAAGAGTTCAAGCCTTATAAAGTATAGTTAGAACAAAGAGACAAACCAAAACTTAATTAGAAAAGACTCTAAGCCTAGTTCGCTTGTAATTTAGAATCCAAGACCAAAACCAGAAAAGCCCAAATGCATGATCCAAATGATGCAAGAAAGGAAAAAGACAAATAACTAGTCTTCTAAAGAAGCATGATCACGTGAGAATAAGGAAAAAGGGGAAAATGCTAGGTAGTTTCCAAGAGAATATCCTAAGTAGAAGTCATTTATTAATGATAGAAGAAGACAAAGAAATTACCCTCTTAAGAGTGTCACATGTGAAAGGCAAGAGAGAGAGACATGAGAAGACTCTAGGAAAAAGCTAAGAAGAAGATTTTTCAAGTAAAGTTGTCTACTTAATTACTAAGTTACACAATTATTGAGCAAAAGACAAAGACATTGCTCTCTTAGGAGTGTCACACGTACAAACTAAAAGAGAAGGAGGAAGAAATACCATCTTCTAAGACAAAAAGAGAAGCCAAGTAGAATAAGTAAGGAATATGCCAAGGAATAAACCTATGGCATTAATGAAAAGAGAATCTCTTGAATAAAAAGAGGAGACTCATGTGGCCTATAAGAAAAAGGAAACGTAAAGTTTCTAAGAAATTTCTTGAAAAGAAACTTACTTAAGCATGTGACAAGAATAGATAAAAGAAAAGGCTTATCCACACTTTTAGTAAACCGTCATGCATGACAAAAGGAAGGAATCTGGGGTGAAACTAAAGAAACATTAGAAGAAGATTAAGTCAACCCAAGTCAACCCCACGTTAACTTAGGGAAATTAGTTAAAAAGTAATTAGTCAATCTGGAGTCAACTAGGAACCATTAGTCAAAAAGTAATCAAACTAAGACAACTTAGTTATTTCTAAGTAACTAAGTCATCATGAAAGTGAGGATAAGAAGCTACTTGGAAATTTCCTATTAGGTAAAAGAAAGATAAATAATTATCACAAGTTAAGATTCTTTCACTAAGTAATCATTAGTAGCTCCTATTAGTCAAAGAAAGAAGAAAAATCTTATCCTTGAAATCATACATACCCATGGCCATAAAGGAAAAAAAAAAAACCAAAGCCATCATGCACGGCCAAAAGTTACTCATGATTAGTAAAAAGATAAAAACCCCAAGAGGGATTATCTTGCACGGCCAAGCCAACCAAATAGCCTAAAAAAAATTTCAAAGTTATTATTACTTAACAAGATAAGGTGCCAAATGGCATCACCCTAAGTCTATCATGTAATTGAACACATGGTCAAAATTTGCTTAGCAAGTCAATAAATGAATCTAGAAGGGAAGCTAAGTCTCACGGCCATGCATTAACTTGCATAAATAAACTGGGTTGTCAAGTCAACAACACTTGGACGATTTTCAATGAAAGGAAAGAAAAGCTAGCAATCATGATTATTGTTAAGAGATGGGATAGAAGCCCTAAAAACTTATATATGCATGGCAAGGTACCATGGGAGAAACTAGATGAAGTCATCAAACCATTAACATTAATTAAAAATACTCATTAGTAAGAGAATTAAATGCCAAGTGGCAACATATTAGTTAAGTTCAAGACTTTGACCACATAGTGTTAACTTACAAGAAAACACACACACATTCCTATTTAAAAGTACATAGCCATGTACACATTAAAAGGACAAAGCTAGATGCCCAAACAGCCCTAGGTAATGATGAGTTGATGGGATAAGGTGCCATATGGCACCACTCTAGCCAAAGCTTTAGTTAAACAAACGACTTTAATGGAAGAAGAAAGCATACATGCCTGGCTAAGTTACCTTCTTGAGTAAACCAAATGCATGATGTTATTGCACTTATAAGTTAGTTAAGTGGATCAACTCAAAAACATAGGGGAATAAAAGGAATAATTAGCATGAATAGACTACTTGAAATTCAAAGAGATAAGTTTCCAAAAGCAAGATATGCACGACCAAGTACATGAAAGTTCAATCACCCAGTGAATGCAATCACATGTCTTAGCCAAAAAGCACACACTCACTTGCACTCTATAAATACCTCACTTCCTCATTCACTCCATGACCATGAACTCTCACACACTCACTTGCACTCTATAAATACCTCACTTCATGCACCCCATGCGCACACACTCTTGAGACCTAGCCAAAACACTGCTACTTTAAAACCCTTATCTATGAGCCATCACGAAGAGAACATGCAAACCCACTTCATCCAAAACTAAGTAAAGAGTGATAACACTTCTCTTACCAACTCTTGTTTAATATATGCTCTTTATATTTGATGAAATGTTTTACTTTTAATAGATGGTTCATTTTTTTTATTTATACTATTTCTATCTTGTGATATTTTTGTTTTGAAATATGAAACTATGAACCATGGAATATGAATTTTTGACATGATTATGCCTATTATCAATAAGTTTTGAGAAGTGATCCTTATGAGGGGTGATCTTACCAAAGCTTAGATATGATCCTCAAGGAGATGATCCCACATGATTAAGGCCACTTTGTAGTAGGGTCACTTTGGTAGCAAAGGCGAGGAGACGACCTTGCAAGCGGAAAGAGCTCTATTCCTAAGTTTAAGAATCATGTTATGATGTTTATGAAAATGATTGATAATAAGGGATAAAAGACCAAGAAATCATATTAAATGAGAGTTTATGTTAAAAAGAAGCAATTTTCTGTTTGATTATATAGCTGAAAACATTATAGTTCTAAAGTCAACTATTATTACTCTCTACTAAGGTTTTCATCTCACTCCATTTGTAAATGTTTTAAGATTAAGCTACAATGCCTTTCCTCCAGATTATCATAGAGATTTAGCACTTTTGGGTTGACATATCCCTCGTAGGAATGGTGGAGGCAATTCACAGCATCCGAATTATATAAAATGTCATTCAGGATTCTGGAAGGGGATTGAGTTTTAGGGTTCATTAATTAAACTAAGTAAAGGTCACTTTTGAAAGGGGATATGAAAAATAACTTAACCTAGTTCCCCTTCATTTTAAATGTAAAATAGTTGACTAAGTAACGTATAATGTAACCCTAACTCTTGTTTATAAATAAATTAGTTAGTGGACTATATGTTTGAGCAATAAGTTTAAATGTGTTAGTTTAAAAGTTATCAAACTAAAAAGTAAACAAGTGTTTTAATCCCACAAAAATAAAGATAATCACATGCCTAATATATGCAAGAGAATCCTCAAGAAGTGAGTCAGGAAGCCCTTAACTAGGTGATACAAGAAACAAAATTGGCCTCCTCTGCCAACTGGGTGCCCAGGTGCCCATTCTGGGTGCCCAGGTGCCCATTCTGGGTGCCTAGGTAGTGAGTTAGCTGAGATTGGGCGCCTAAGTGCCTAGTGGCCAGTGCTTAAGGCTAGCTAGGCTGAAAACAGAGTTAATTCTGCATCTCTGGCACTTAGGCAGTGAAATACTATTGCCCAGGCAGCGATATACACTAGAAAACTTGATATTTACCTTAGAAAATTATGTGGTTTATGAACTGTAAATGGATTTTAAATGATTTACTTTCATATGCTAAGTTGAAAGAAGTCTTGATTAGCACAAGTACTTGTTACTTCTTGAGTAACCCTTTCAGGTAGGGTGTTACAATTTTACTTTTTAAGTTGGCTTCATTTTCATCTATCTTTGACTTTATGGTCAAATGTTCCAACTTAACGATGTTTTTGTAATTCGAAAGGCCTAGCAATGTTTGAATGGCCCCTATGATAGTATATGTAACTTCGTCATTCTCATATAACTTAGTCATTAAGTTCAATGCCTTTTGATTTATCTTTGACTTTATGGTTAATTGGTCAAACATAGTAAAGTTTTTGTCATCTCAAAGGCTTAGGAAATGTTTGAGTGACCTAAAGCACTTCTCAAAGCTTCAAGGGATGATAATATCTCTAGCTCAATCTTTCTCATTTAACTTAGTCGTTATTTGCTTCCATTTGATCTATCTTTGAATTTATGGTCAAATGTTCAAATTTAGCAAAGTTTTTGTGATCCAAAAGGCCTAGGCACTGTTAGGTGACCACAAGTGCTCCTTAAAGCATCAAGGTATGATAATATCTCTAACTACTTTGTTCTCATATAACTTTGTTGTTAAGTTTACTTCTTTGGGATTTATCTTTGACTTTATGGTCAAATAGTCAAACTTAGTCAAGTTTTCGGGATCTAAAAGGCCTAGGAAGTGTTTGAGTGACCCCAAGCATTCCCTAAAGCATGAAGGCATGGTAATATGTTAAACTTTTTCGTTCTCATCTAGTTTAGTTGTTAAGTTTGCTTCCTTTTGATCTATCCTTGACTTTATGGTCAAATGGTCAAATTTAAAAAAAAATTTGTGATTCGAAAGGCCTTAGATAATGTTGAGTGACCCCAACCACTCTTTAAAGGTTCAAGGGTGATAATATCTCTAGCTTCCTCATTCTTGTTTAACTTAGAAGTTTAGTTTAATTCCTTTTAATTTATCTTTGACTTTATGGTGAAATTGTCAAACTTATCAAAGGTTTTTGTGATCTGAAAGGCATAGGCATTGTTTGAGTGACCCCACACACCCTTTAAAGATTCAAGGTATGATAATAAGTTTAACTTCTTCATTCTCCTCTAACTTTGTTATTCCATTTGCTTTCTTTTGATCTTTCTATGACTTTATGGTCAAGAGGTCAAACTTAACCAAGTTTTTGTGATCTAAAAGGCACTCCTTAAAGCTTCATGGGATAAAAATATCACTAGCATCATCTTTCTCATTTACCTTAGTAGTTAGGTTTGTCTCTTTTTGGTCTATCTTTGACTTTATGGTCAAATGGTCAAACAAAGTAAAGTTTTTGTGATCCGAAAGGCGTACGTAAAGTTTAAGTGACCCCAAGCACTCCCAAAAGCTTTAAGGGAGGATAAAATCTTAAGTTTCTTTGTTCTCATTTAACTTAGACGTTAAGTTCTTTTTCTTTTCATATATCTTTGACTTTATGGTCATATGGTCAAATATATACATGTTTTTGTTATCCAAAATGCCTAGGTAATGCTTGAGTAAACCCAAGCACTCCTTAATGCTTCAAACGATGATAATATCTCTAGCATTTTCGTTCTCATTTAACTTAGTCGTTAAGTTCGCTTCTTTTTGATCTATCTTTAACTTTGTAGTAAAATGGTTAAACTGAGCAATGTTTTTGTGATCCAAAAGGCATTCGCAATGTTTGATGACCATGAGCACTCCTTAAAGCTTCAAGGTGTGATAATATGTTCAACTTCTTTGTTCTTATCTAGCTTAGCCATTAAGTTTGCTTCCTTTTTATCTATCATTGACTTTAGGGTGAAATGGTCAAACTTATTGAGGTTTTTGTGATTCAAAAGGCCTAGGAAATGTTTGAGTGATCCCAAGCACTATTTAAAGCTTCAAGTAATGATAATATGTCTAACTTCTTTGTTCTCATCTAACTTAGCCATTAAGATTGTTTACCATTGATTTATTCTTGACTTTGTGGCCAAAGGGTCATACTTAGTGAAGTTTTTTTGATTTGAAAGGCCTAGGCAATGTTTGAATGACCCTAAGTATTCCTTAATGCCTTAAGGGATGGTAATAAATCTAGCTTTTTTTTTCTCGTTTAACTTAGTTGTTAAGTTTAATTCTTTTTTATTTATCTTTGACTTTTACGGTCAAACGTTCAAACTTAGCAAAGTTTTTGTGATCTAAAAGGACAAGGCAATGTTTGTGTGACCCCAAGTACTCATTAATGCTTCAAGGTTTGAAAATATCTCTATCTTATTTGTTCTCATCTAACTTAGTTGTCAAGTTTGCTTCTTTTTTATCTATCCTTGACTTTATTGTCAAATGGTCAAACTTAGCAAAGTTTTTGTGAACCGAAAGGCCAAGGCAATGTTTGAGTGAACCGAAGTACTTGTTAAAGCATCAACATATAATAATATATCTAACTTCTTCATTCTCATTCAGCTTTGCCATTACGTTTGCTTCTTTTTAATCCATCTTTGACTTTGTGGTCAAATAGTCAAACTTAGCAAAGTTGTAATTTGAAAGGCTTAGGTAATGTTTGACTGATCCCAAGCACTCCTTAAAGTTTCAAGGGATGATAATATCTCTACATTTTCGTTCTCATTTAACTTAGTCGTTAAGTTCACTTCATTTTGATCTATCATTAACTTTATGGTCAAATGGTCAAATTGAGCAATGTTTTTGTGATGTGAAAGGTCTAGGCAATGTTTGAGTGACCTCAAGCACTCTTAAAGCTTCAAGGGATAATAATATCCCTAGTTTCTTAGTTCTAGTTTAACTTAGTCGTTAAGTTTGCTTTCGTTCAATCTATCTTTGGCTTTATGGTCAAAAGGTCAAACTTAGCAAATTTTTTGTGAAATATAGGGCCAAGGCAATGTTTGAGAGACTCAAAGCACTCTTTAAAACTTCAAGATTCGAAAATATCTCTAGCTTCTTCATTATCGTCTAACTTAGTTGTTAAGTTGTTTCCTTTTTATCTATCTTTGACTTTATGGTTAAATGGTCAAACTAAGCAAAGTTTTTATGTTCCGAAAGGCCTAGGCAATGTTTGGGTGGTCCTAAGCACTCTTTAAAACTTCAAGGTATGATAATATGCCTAACTTTTTCATTCTCATCTAACTTAATCATTAGGTTTGCTTTCTTTTCATCTATCTTTGACATTATGATTGAATGATCTGACTTAGCAAAGTTTTTGTGATCTGAAAGGCATAGACAATGTTTGAGTGACCTTAAGTACTCTTTAAAACTTTAGGGAATGATTATATCTCTAGCTTTCTCATTCTCATTTAACTTAGTTGTTAAGTTTGCTTCCTTTTGATTTATCTTTGACTTTATGGTCAAATGGTCAAACTTAGAGGACTTTTTGCAATCCGAAAGGCCTAGTCAAGGTTTTGAGTGACCTGAAGCACTTCTTAAAACATCTAGGGATGATAATATCTCAACCTTCTTCGTTCTCCTTTAAGACTGTCATTAAGTTTGCTTCCTTTTGATCTATCTTTGACTTTATGGCCAAATAGTTAAACTTAGCAAAGTTTTTATGATTTGAAAGGCCTAGGCAATGTGTGAGCAACACCAAGCACTCCATAAAGCTTCAAGGGATGATAATGTCTCTAGTTTTTTCATCCTTGTTTAACTTAGTTGTTAAGTTTGCTTCCTTTTTAGCTTTATTTGACTTTATGGTTAAATGGTCAAACTTTGTGAAATTTTTGTGATCCAAAGGATCTAGGCAATGTTTGAGCAACCCTAAGTCCTTAAAATTTCAAGGTTTGATAATATGTCTAATTTCTTCATTGACATCTAACTTAGCAGTTAAGTTTGCTTTCTTTCAATCTATCTTTGACTTTGTGGTCAAATGGTCAAACTTAACAAATTTTTTGTGATACAAAAGGCCAAGGCAATATTTGAGTGACCCTAAGCACTCCATAAAGCTTCAACGAGTGATAATATATTTATCTTCTTCGTTCTTGTTTAACTTAGTCATCAAGTTTGCCTCTTTTTAATTTATCTTTGACTGTGTGGTTAAATTGTCAGACTTAGCGGTGTTTTTGTGATCTGAAAGGCCGAAGCATTGTTTGAGTGACCCCAAGCACTCCCTAAGCTGGAGGGCATGATAATATCTTTTACTTCTTCTTTTTCATTTAACTTAGTTGTTAAGTTTGATTTCTTTTATTCTATCTTTGACTTTATGGTCAAATGGTCAAACTTAGAGAAGTTTTTGTTGCCAAAAGTCCAATGCAATGGTTGAGTGACCGTAAACACTCCTTAAAACTTGAAAGTTTGAAAATGTCTCTAGATTCATCGTTCTCATCTATGTTCATTGTTGAGTTTGCTTTCTTTTGATCTATCATTGACTTTATGGTCAAAGGGTGAAACTTAGCGAAGTTTTTGTGATCCGAAAGGTCTAGTCAATGTTTGAGTGATGACAAATACTCCTTAAAGCTTTAAGAGATGATGATATTCCCAGCTTCTTCATTCTCATTTAACTTAGTCATTAAGCTTGTTTCCATTTGATTAATCTTTGACTTTATGGTCAATTGGTCAAACTTATGGTGTTTTTGTGATCTGAAGGGCCAGAGCAAAAGTTTCACTGACCCCAAGTACTCCTTAAAGTTTCAAGGTATGATAAAATGTCTAAGTCTAAGCCATTACATTTGCTTCCTTTTGATTAATCTTGGACCTGATGGTTAAATGCTCAATCTCAGCTGCGTTTTTGTGATCCAAATGGCCTAGGCAATGTTTAAGTGATCCAAAGCAGTCCTTCAAGCTTCAAGGGATGATAATACCTCTAGCTTCTTCGTTCTCATTTAACTTAATCGTTAAGTTGGCTTCCTTTTGATCGATCTTTGACTTTATGATCAAATGGTCAAACTTATCTAAGTTTTTGTGATCCGATGGGCCTGAGAAATGTTTTAGTGACCCCAAGAACTCATTAAAGCTTCAAGCGATGATAATATCTCTAGCTTCTTCATTCTCGTTTAACTTTGTCGTTAAGTTTGCTTTCTTTTGATCTATCTTTGACTTTATGGACAAATGGTCAAACTTAGCAAAGTTTTTGTAATTTGGAAGGCCTAGAAAATGTTTGAGCAACCCCAAGCACTCCTTAAAGCATCAAGGAATGATAATATCTCTAGCCTCTTCGTTCTTGTTTTACTTAGCAAAGTTTTTGTGATCCAAAGGGCCTAGGCAATGTTTAAGTGACCCCAAGCACTCCTTAAAACTTCAAGTTTGATAATATGTCTAATTTCTTCAATCTCATCTAACTTAGTCATTAAGTTTCCTTTCTTTCTACCTATCCTTTTGACTTTATGGTCAATTAGTCAAACTTAGCAAATTTTTTTGTGATCCAAAAGGCTAAGGGAATGTTTGAGTGACCTCAACCACTCCTTACTACTTTAAGGTTTAAAAATATTTCTAACTTTTTTGTTCTCGTCTAACATAGTTGTTAAGTTGTTTCCCTTTGATCTATTTTCACCTTTATGGTCAACTTGTCAGACTTATGGCAATGTTTGAGTCATCCCAAGCAATCCTTAAAGCTTCAAGGTCTGATAATATGTCTAGCTTCTTCATTCTCATCTAAGTTAGAAGTTAAGTTTGCTACCTTTCGATCTATCTTTTTGACTTTATGGTCAATTGGACAAACTTGACAAATTTTTTATGATCCAAAAGGCCAAGCAATTGTTTGAGTGATCCCAAACACTCCTTAAAACTACAACATTTCAAAATATTTTTAGCTTCTTCGTTCTTGTCTACCTTAGTTGTTAAGTCTATCTTTGACTTTGTAGTCAAATATGGTCAAACTTAGTGAACTATTTTTGCAATCTCGAAAGGTCTACGAAACATGTTTGAGTAATTGCAAGCAATCCTTAAAGCTTTATGGAATGAATAATATCTCTAGCTTCCTTCCTTCTCGTTTAACATACTCTATTAAGTTTGCTTCCTTGTTAATCTGTCTTTGACTTTACAGCCAAATGGTTCAAACTTAACAAAGTTTTTCGTGATCCAAAATGGCCTAAGGCAATGTCTTGAAAGCATCCCAAGCACTCCTTAAAGCTTCACAGTAGGTGATAATATCTCTAAAGCTTCTATCGTTTCTCGTGTAACTTAGTTCATTAAGGTTTGCTTCCTTTTGATCTATCTTTGTGCTTATGGTCAAATGATCAAACTTAGCAAAGTTTTTGGTGATCTAAAGGGTATCGGGAATGTTTGAGTGACACCTAAGCACTCCTTAAAGCTTTCAAGGGATGATAATAGCTCTCGTTTCATTGTTCTCATCTAACTTAGCCATTACGTTTGCTTCCTTTAAGTCTATCATTCGACTTTTTGGTCAAATGGTCAAACTTAGCAGTGTTTTATGTGATTCGAAAGACCTAGGAAATGTTTGAGTGAGGGTAGGCACTCCTTAAAGCTTCAAGGGACAATAATATCTCTCGCTTCATTGTTCTCGTCTAACTTAGTTGTTAAGTTTGCGTCCTTTTGATATATCATTGACTTTAATGGTCAATGGTCAAACTTAGTGAACTATTCGCAATCTTAAAGGTCTACAAAACATTTGAGTGACCGCAAGCACTCCTTAAACTTTTAGGGAATGATAATATCTCTAGCTTCTTCCTTCTCGTTTAACAAACTCTTTAAGTTTGCTTTCTTTTAATCTGTCTTTGACTTTACAACCAAATGTTCAAACTTAACAAAGTTTTCATGATCCAAAATGCCAAGGCAATGTTTGAAAGACACAAGCACTCCTTAAAGCTTCAAGAGGTGATAATATCTCTAGTTTCAACGTTCTCGTGTAACTTAGTCATTAAGTTTGCTTCCTTTTGAAATATCTTTGACTTTATGGTCAAATAGTTAAACTTAGTGAAGTCTTAGTGATATGAAAGGCCTAGGGAATGTTTTAGTGACCCCAAGCACACCTTAAAGCTTCAAGGGATGATAATATTTCTAGCTTCTTTGCTCTCATCTAACTTAGCCGTTACGTTTGCTTCCTTTTGATCTATCTTTGGTTTTATGGTCAAATGGTCAAACTTAGTGGTGTTTTTTCTGATATGAAAGGCCTAGGCAATGTTTGAGTGAGGCCAGGCACTTCTTAAAACTTCAAAGGATGATAATATCTCTCGTTTCTAAATTCTTGTTTAACATAATCCTTAGGTTTGCTCCTTTTGATGTATCTTTGACTTTTTAGTTAAACGTCAAAATTATCGAAGTTTTATGTGATCCAAAAGTCCTAGGAAATGTTTCAGTGCAACCAAGCACTCCTTAAAGCTTCAAGGGATGATTATATCTCTTGCTTCTATGTTCTTGTTTAACTTCGTTGTTATGTTTGCTTCCTGTTGATCTATCTTCGACTTTATAGTCCAATAGTCAAACTTAGCAAGGTTTCTATGATTCGAAAGCCTTAGGCAATGTTTGAGTGACGATAAACACTACTTAAAGCTTTAAGATTTGAAAATATCTCTAGGTTCATGGTTCACATGTAATTTAGTTGTTATGTTTGCATCTAATTGATCAGTCATAGACTTTATTAGTAAATGATCAAACTTAGTGCAGTTTTTTATTTTACACAATACCAACATAGACCAATTTCCACAGCACAAACAGAATTTCTAACAGTCCCCTGCACCTCCACAGCCATGTTCAACGCAGCCACCAGCACAACAGCAGACCAGTAGTAGTCCTTCAACTGGAAGATTTGGTGAAGCAGCTTGAACGAAACAGTTTGCAATTCCAGCAAGAGAACTGAATCTTCCATTCAGAAATTTGAAAAAGCTCCAGATTGGGCAGTTAGCAACAATCACTGAACGAGCTTCCAACCCCAGGGATTAACAACTCTCTTCTTCACAATGACAAATTCCCAATCTCGAAGGGGAATGTCAATGCTATATCCTAAGGTCTGGCAAGCAACTAGAAGAGCCCAAGTAAGCTTGCAGTTGAGGACTGTAACCAACCCCAGAAAAGGAGAAGATTGGATGCTAAGAAAAGTGAAACATTGAAAGAAAGCAATGATGAGTCTGAAACCCCCTCCCTCTACCTTTCCGTCAGAGAGCCTTCAATCCAAAAAGTTAGCAAGAGAAGCACAGAGAAGGAGATCTAGAGACATTCAGAAAAGTTGAAGTCAACATCCTTCTCTTTAGATGCGTGTAAGTCGCCTTTAATCAATTGAAGCACTTACCTGACCACAACTCCGGTAATCCAGTCACCAGATTGGTCTATTCCATTTGCAGCTGATGTGCGATGCTCCAACTATAGCTGTTGGTGCAGTTCTTGCTCAGCGGTCAATAAGGCCCCTCATGTCCATTGCCTATGCTCTAAGACTTTTGGGATTCTGCCCAGTCTAATTACACAACCAACTGAAAAGAACCTTTTTGGCTGTAGTTTTTTGCACTTGATAAGTTTAAGGTCATATCTGCTGATACTAGGTGATTGGTCCTTTTCTTTTGACCTGGCAACCTTAAGTTTCTTTTAAAAAAGGCAGATGCAAGCCTCGACTTATTCGAATGGATGTTTTGTTACTCCAGATTCGACATTGAGATTAAGGATAGAAGTGGGCAGAGAAATTGGGTAGCTGATCACTTGAGTCAGATCACTCAACCATCCTTCTGAACTTCTCTTCCATTCGGATGATTTTCCTGATGAGCATTTTTACAGCTGTAAGGTTAGCTTCCATGGTATGCTAAACTTGGTAAAGTTATAATTAGTTGCTGGTCTTTTAACCTGCTAATTCACTAGGGCCCAAATTCTGAAAAAAATGAAAAGTGAATCTAAATATTATGTTTGGGAATGACCCTTATTTGTGGAGATTCTGTACGACCAAGTAATTAGGAGATGTGTGCCTGATAATGAGTTTCATTCCCATTTTACATTTTTGGTCGTATCATGTTTGTGGTGGTTTATTTTGGTACCCCAAAGATGCTATGGAAAGTGTTAGATTCTGGTTTTATTTTGGCTTCCTTGTTTTCATGATCATATCTGTTTGTAAGTCATGTGAGAAAACTGTCAGAGGGTAGGAGTATTTTCCCGTAGGCCATGAGATGCCCCAGCAAACCTATACTTTTTGTGAAGTTTTTGTATGTTTGGGGTATTGATTTTATGGGTTCATTTCCTTTTCCCAAATGGTTTTACTTACATATTGCTGGCTTGTTGATTATGTTCTCAAAATGGGTTGAGGCGAAAGCCACCCGACTTGATGATTCTGCTGTGGTTTAGTATTGTCCAGATCTCACATTTTTTGCAGTTTGGTATTCCTAGAGCTATTATCAAGGACAGGGTCTTCATTTTTGTAACGAAGCATGGGTGCTTTTATTACCCAGAGGTATGGAGTGATTCACAAGGTGCCACAGCATACCACCCCAAAACCAATGGCCAAGCTGAAACTCCAAACAGAGAGATAAGCAAAATCTTTAGAAGACTGTTAACTCTAACCAAAGATTGGAGCAAGAGGCTTAGATGACGCTTTGTGGGCATAAATCGAGACTGCCACAAGACTCCAATTGGGATGTCTCCCTATCGGCTTGTCTTTGGTAAACGGCATGTCATCTTCGGTAGAGTTGGAGCATCGGGCATATTGGGCCATTAAGGTAGTGAACAATGGATTTAGCCCAGTCGGGGTGGAGAGAAAGCTGCAATTTGCCAAAGAGCTGGAAAGACTTTAGATTGGATGCCCTATGAGAGTTCCGCGTTTATACCAGGAAAAGAAAAAGGCATTATCCATGATAAGCAAATCTTGAGAAAAGAGTTTGTTGTGAGGCCAAGAAAATCTCTTATTTTAACTCTCTCTGAAATTTATCCGGTAAACTTAGATTCTAGATGGGGGTCTTTTATGATTACTAATTTTTTTCCTTTTGTGGCAGTGGAACTTATGTGATGAGCGGACCAGGAGGACTTTCCAAGTGAATGGAACTCGCCTTAGCATTTTTATGAGGGACCCAGTAGCAATGCAAAGGACCGAGAACTAAGAGAATTATAAACAGAGGCATGAATTAATGGAAGTACCTAAGTCAACATGAATCATCAAATTAGAATTTTCCATTAATGCATAGGAATAGTAAACATCCCTAATCTTTGCACTTCTTAGCATGGGCCTGGATGAGTGCTGACACATTCTGGCTCAGTGTCACCGCTCATTCCCCTTCAGTCGCCTCTTGTTGGTACATAACTCTTCAGAAATTTGAGATATTTGGGAATCTGCTTGATCGCATCTAAAGAGAGAGGATTTGACTTCAACTTTTCTGAATGTCTCTTAGGATCTCTTCTCTTGTGCTTTCTCTGCAACCTTTTTGGGATTGAAGGGCTATCTGAGGAGAAAGGGTAGAGGATGGAGGTTTCAGACTTATCATTGCCTTGCTTCAAGTTTCACTTTTCTTAGGCATCAGATCTTCTTCCTTTTCTGGGGTTGGTTCAGGCCTCAACTGCAGCTTTGACTTGGGCCTCTTCTAGTTGTTGCCGCAAACCTTAGGGATTACATTGATATTCCCCCTTGTATTGGAATATTCTGTGAAGAAAGAGAGTTGTTAGATCCCTGGGGTTGGAGCTGGTCAGTATGTTGCTAACTGCCCAATCTGAGTTGTTCAAAATTCTGAATGGAAAAATTCAGTTCTCTGCTGGAATTGCAAACTGTTCGTTGCAAGCTGCTTCACCAAATCTTTCCGTGAAGGACTATACTGGGTCTGCCTTTGTGGCTGGTGGCTGACTTTGCAACTGGTGTGGAGGTCAGACTGTTGGAAATCTGTTTGTCTGTGGAAATTGCCTTATGTTGGGTATGTTGAAAATTCTACGCTGGTATCTGGTTCTGGTTCATGGTTCTGGTTCACCTTAAGTTGGATGATCTCTCCAGCCAGAGATTATAAGTGTTTGAAAATGGATTATGTTAACTGCTGATACTGTGGGCTTTCCAACGGGAAAGACTTCCTGCTGCAGCTACTGATTGGTCTGGAGAGGTGCCCTCTTGCCAGAGTTTGGGCAAGCATCAAGTGAGTGGAGTAGAATTGAAAGCAATACCACATGGTCTGCTTATCTGTGGAGGGGAGACTGCACTTTTTGTTTCAACTGCCAATTGCTTACTAATCGAGGTCAATTCGTTCTAGTCTATTTTCAGCCCATCTCTGGTGGTCTGCACTGGACCTACTGCTGGTTTTCTACACTGTTGATATTTGGACTGGGGGCGCTTGAAGATAAAACACCCCCACTTGCTGTTGCTCTAGTGCCAATTTTGGGAATTAGCTCCAATGTTTCTATCAATTTCTCTGGTCCGCAACAGGGTGTCTTATCACCTAAAGCTCACCACTGCTGCATTCCACCATATTTCTGTCATGGGTGACAAAGCCTTCATAGAAGTATACCTATCAGCACTGAATCAATATCTGGTGGTGTAGGACAGACTTGCCACATAACCTCTTGAACCTCTCCCAAGTATTCATGGCAAATTCTCTCCATTTGCTTGCCCTTATGTCAACATTATCTCCTTTCTGATTGAAGTGGCTCTTGAGGCTGGGAAAAAAATCCCAGAAATATCTCTCTTCATGTCGTTCCAGCTTCCAATGATGGAGGGTTGAAGGTAGTTACAGACCAGTCCTTAGCTCCTCCATTCTAGAGAGAAAGGAAAAGCTCACAATTTATACTGCTCTTTCATCAAATTCCTTGTTGGTTTCATTTGCTGCAAACCACATGGGAACCCTTCAATGCTTTATGGGATCCTCACCTCAAGGACCATGAAAACTTTGGAAGCAAATGGGATAAGACCAGATTTAAGCTCAAAAGTCAGCATCAAGAATCAGATATGATCCCACCAAGGTTGATAGTTAACGTCAGGTGCAGCCATTCCTTTAAAGTTTTATTATCACATTATCTCTCAGAATTAATGAAACTACCCCTGAAATTAAGTAAAAATCTATATATTAGAAAAAGAATTAGGAAACAAACAGATGGAACAGAATTCAGAAGTGCTCAATATGCTCAGACTCAGGATCAAGTTCAGTAAACAATCTATGAACGTTAGCCTAGAAAAGCCTTTCTAGACATGCACATGTTCTCTCTCTATTACAGGATCAAAAAGGCAAATCAGGTCATGTGCAGTTGCTGACTAACTCCTAGTCATACAGAATATAGCACAGTAAAAACACTAACAGACATACAAAATATTAACTACTACTAAGAAATTTAGCCAAAAATAAAATCAAAGAACCACTATCAAATGATTATTTTAAAAATTATGGGATCTACCACCAGCAAATTCTAAAATGTATGTTTTGATTTTCGAATTTTTTTGTGGATTTTTTAAAAATCAAAAAATAAAAAAAAAAAATTCAAAGACATGGTTGGGCAGAATCAACCAATGAAGTTTCAATTGTTGACCACCAGATTAACCGCTAAAAGGGGTTAGTTTTACTCAGGATGGTGGATAAACTTTGGATACCAAGCCTCAGCACCTACTCCACGGTTTAGTCACGATTATGCGACACTATCACACACTTTTCGACACTACTAAAGCTTACTCTACTCTACTCAATGTTGTAGAACAAGGAAAACAAAATGCAGCTACTGTAATCTAATCTACTG
>NSJW01000414.1:0-60363 GCA_019955255.1 Castanospermum australe | reverse complement strand
GTTAATATACAATAATCAGATCAAAAGAACAATGCAAAAATTTCCCGGCAACAGCGCCAAAATTTGACGTGAACTGTCGAAACTCACTCAATTAAACCAGCTTATAAAGAAATTTGTAATATAGGACAACTTGAATAGTCTCCCAAGAAATTTTTCATAGGACTAAATCACTCAATTGAAAACAAAACAATAAACAGGGGGTTTAATTCGATTGAAATTAAAGCAAGATATAAAACGAAATTAGAGCGAGATAAAACAAAATTAACAAATTAAAGCAATCAACCAACTAGAATTGAGGTTTCAAGGATATCCGTCACTGGACAAAGAATTACTGAATTCGTGGTTGACCCTAAACAAATCGGAATCCCTGCGTTCATATAGGAACCCTCTCTACTAGACATCACCTAAACATTTAATCAAACCCTTGTCTTGGTGTGTCCACTCATGCCATCGCACAGTGTTCACTTTAACCTGTTTTGATTTTAAATTCCTTGGGTTAATCAACCTAAAATTAAATCTAGCATTTAATCCCTTCCCCTAGATGATCAAAATATAGAAATCATAGGCAAACCTCATCCGCTTAGATTTAACTTACACAATCGTGTTGCTCAATTCGAGTAGAGGGGAAAGAGAAATGGATCCAGTTCATGGAGAGCATGGGTCCTCTGGATTCAATAACAGCAACCTCAACTCATGGGTTGATTGAAAGGAAAGTTAGGCTACCATGGTTGTGCACAAACATAAAACGAAAAAGAAAGAAAAAGAAAAACAAGATGAACAAGAGAGAAGAGAAGAGAGGTATTAGATCTGAAATTTCACAAAATGTCAAAAGCTGTTGTTCGTGTTGCCCTAATATGCTATTTAAACCTAAAACTAAACCAGGTTGGGGCTCCAAAACTGGTCCAAATTAAACATTAACTAATCGCTTTGGTCCCATGTAATTTGGGCTCCTAATTACAAAGTTAAGCCTAATTAACTAAACATAGCTTTAGAATTCTGACTGACTTTGGCTCCAGTTTTGACTACCTTCTTGTCCGAATTTTAGCCTTCAAGCCTCTAATACCATTTGTAGCTCTTTGAGTTATCTTGCAAAACGAAAGAAGAATGAGGTTAATCGGATACCTAGAACAAAGTTATGATCAAAATACTGAACAATGTTAAATTTGAAAAAATTAATCACGAAAATAAATTAAATCCATTAAAACCCCAAAGTCCAATTTAGACTAAAAACTATTAATTAACACTAAACAGCCCTAAAATCATTAATCAAATGCACAATTAAGTATGATAAATTCAATTATCATGAGCAGGTTTTACAGCTGCAAAGTAAGCTTCTCTGGTATGCTGACTTGGTAAATTATTTAGTTACTGTGTTTTACCTGTTGATTCCACTAGGGCCCAGACTCTAAAATTGAAAAGTGAATCTAATACTATGTTTGGGATGACCCTTTTTGTGGAGATTCTATATGACCAAGTAATTAGGAGATGTGTGCCGATAATGAGTTTCATTATTTTGCATTTTTGTCATGCATCTGCCTGTGATGGTCACTTTGGACCCCAAAGAACTGCTAGGAAAGTGTTAGATTCTGGTTTATTTTGACATTCCTTTTTCGTGACTCTTATCTGTTTTGTAAGTCATGTGAGAACTGTCAGAGGGTAGGGAGTATTTCCCGTAGGCTTGAGATGCCCCAGCAACCTATACTGTTTTGTGAAGTTTTTGATGTTTGGGATACTGATTTTTATGGGTCTATTTCCTGTTTCCCATGGTTTTACTTACATATTGCTGGCTGTTGATTATGTCTCAAAATGGGTTGAGGCGAAAGCCACCCGAACTGATGATTCTGCTGTGGTTGTAGATTTTGTCAGGTCTTACATTTTCTGCATGTTTGGTGTTCCTAGAGCTATTATCAGTGATCAGGGCTCTCTTTTTGTAACCGAAACATGGGTGCGTTATTACGGAGGTATGGAGTGATTCACAAAGTTGCCATAGCATACCACCCACAGACCAATGGCCAAGCTGAAATCTCGAACAGAGAGTTAAGCAAATCCTTCAAAAGACTGTTAACTCTAACCGAAAAGATTGGAGCAAGAGGTTAGATGACGCTTTGTGGGCATATCGAACTGCCTACAAGACTTCGATTGGGATGTCTCCCTATCGGCTTGTCTTTGGTAAGGCATGTCATCTTCCGGTAGAGTTGGAGCATCGGGCATATTGGGCCATTAAGCAGTGTAACATGGATTTAGCCCAGTCGGGGTGGAGAGGAAGCTGCAATTACAAGAGCTGGAAGAGCTTAGATTGGATGCCTATGAGAGTTCGCGTTTATACAAGGAAAAGACAAAGGCATTCCATAATAAGCAATTCCTGATAAAAGAGTTTGTTGTGAGCCAAAAAGTCCTCTTATTTACTCTCGTCTCAAATTTATACCTGGTAAACTTAGATCTAGATGGGATGGTTCCTTTTATGATTACTAATATTTTTCCTTTTGGTGCAGTAGAACTGTGTGATGAGCGGACCAGGAGGACTTTCGCAGTGAATGGATATCGCCTTAAGCATTTTTATGAGGGACCCCAGCAGCAGCCTGTGGAGGCAGAGATTAGGCTCACTGATGCCACGTACCCTCCCTAAGGAGGATAGGGAGTCTTCTTCCTCTTTTCTCTATTTTTCTTTTCTTTTCTTTGAACTTTTAATTTCAACTTTGATTGTTAATAACAGGATTTTGCGAATAATACAGTCTGAACCCTCCTTGTGATAATTGTTGAGATGTACATAGTGTTGAACTTGGATATTCTGTTTTTAATGGATCATTCTGGTTGGACTGAATTTCTCAACTCTTAGATTATCTGACTTGGTAGTTGATTTTGTGATGCTGATTGCGTGCTGGTATTAACCCTTGTCAGATTTTGGGCCTGTGTGAATGGAATTTATTTTCTGCCATTCTTTCTTTCTTGTATTCTTCTGCTTATGATTTTGTTCTCTAGAACTTGCCCTTTTTCTTTTTGAAACTGTATTTTTTACTGGCCTGCATAAATATGATAGAGGCCTTCTTTCTTTCATTTTACCACTTTGCCCAGATAACCATCCCTTACATTATATTCCCGTTAGTTAGCCCCTTTGTACCTTTTTGTATCATCCTTGTCTTAGCCATATTACAAGCCTAAGTGTAAAACCATTTTATTTCGCACCTTGAAAATTTATTGAGTATTGGTTTCACCTTAGTGTTATGTTTTAAGTGTGGGAGTTGCCCAGGCCGTGCAACATTTTAAGTGTGGGGGGAGGTATTTGATGCTAGTTATCATTTGGCATTAGTTTGGTTATTGTGGCTTGTGTAAGTAATTGGTGAAAGTCTTCAAAAAAAAAAAAAAAAAAAGAGAAAAAAATAAAAAAAATAAAAGAAGAAAAATCTGAAATATATATATATATATATATATATATATATATATATATATATGATAAAAAAAATGTCAATTTGAGAAAAATTTGGTGTAATTTTGAGTTTTGGGGAAGGAAATGAGTTTTGTTGAAAGAGACGATTTGTTTGTAAAGTGCAATTTCATCACTTAGTTGGTTTTGAGCAAACCTTTGTTTTTCTTGGGGTTTTGAGTGCATTAATGGTTTTTGGTCTAAATTGGATTTTGGGGTTTTAATTAGATTTAATTTATTTTTGTGTTAATTTTTCAGATTTACATTATTCCAGTATTTTGATCATAACTTTTGTTCTAGGTATCCGATTAACCTCATTTTTCTTTCGTTTTGTAGATAACTCAAAGAGCTACAAATGGTATTAGAGGCTTGAAGGCTAAATTCGGACAAGAAGGTAGTTAAAACTGGAACAAAGTTAGTCATGAAATTCTGGAGCTATGTTTAGTTAATTGTGCTTAACTTTGTAATTAGGAGCCCAAATTACATGGGACCAACGCCATTAGTTAGGTTTTAATTTGGGCCAGTTTTGGAGCCCCCGACCTGGTTTAGTTTTAGGTTTAAATAGCATATTAGGGCAACAGGAACAGCAGCTTTTAATGTTTTGTGAAATTTTAGATCTAATGCCCCTCTTCTCTTCTCTCTTCTGTTCATCTTGTTCTTCTTTTTCTTCTTTTTTCGTTTTCTGTTTTGTGCACAGCCATGGTAGGCTAACTTTCCATTCAATCAACCTATGAGTTGAGGTTTCTGTGTTGAATCCAGAGGACCCGTGCTATCCATGAACTGGATCTGTTTCTCTTCTCCTTTTACTCGAATTGAGCAACACGATTGTGTACGTTGAATCTGAGCGGATGAGGTTTGTCTATGATTTCTGTATTTTGATCATCCAGAGGAAGGGATTAAATGTTAGATTTAATATTTAGGTTGATTAACCCAAGGGATTTTAAAATCAAAAACAGGTTGAAGTGAACACTGTGTGATGGCATGAGTGAACGCACTAAGGGTTTGATTAAATGCTAGGTGATTGTCTAGTAGAGAGGGTTCCTATATGAATGCAGGGATTCTGATTTGTTAGGGTCAACCACGAAATTCAGTAATTCTTTGTCCAGTGACGGATGTCCTTGAAACCTCAATTCTGGGTTGGTTGATTGCTTTTAATTTGTTAATTTTGTTTTATCTCTTGCTCTAATTTCGTTTATATCTTGCTTTAATTTCAATCAAATTAAACCTCCCCTGTTTATTGTTTTGTTTTTCAACTGAGTGATTTAGTCCTAAGAAAAATTCCTTGGGAGACGATTCAGGTTGTCCTATATTAAAATTTTTTTTTTAAGCCTGGTTAATTTGAGTGAGTTCGACAGTTCATGTCAGCTCATCAGGAAAATCATCCCGAATGGAAGAGAGGTCAGAAAGGATGGTGAGTGATCCGACTCAAGTGATCAGCTACCAAGTTCTCTGCTCCACTTCTATCCTTAATCTCAATGTCGAATTCTTGGAGCAACAACATCCACTGAATGAGTCGAGGCTTAGCATCTGCCTTTTTCAAAAGAAACTTCAAGGCTACATGGTCAGAAAAGACAATCACCCTAGTATCTAGCAGATATGACCTAAACTTATCAAGTGCAAAAACTACAGTCAAAAGTTCTTTCTCAATGGTTGTTGTAATTAGACTAGGCAGAATCCAAAGTCTTGGAGGCATAAGCAATGACATGAGGGGCCTTATTGACCCGCTGAGCAAGAACTGCACCAACAGCATAGTTGGAGGCAACGCACATCAGCTCAAATGGAAGAGACCAATCTGGCGACTGGATCACCGGAGTTTGTGGTCAGGCAGCGCTTCAAATGATTAAAGGCCGACTTACACTCATCATCAAACATAAAATCCGTGTCGTTCTACAGAAGGTTGGACAGGGGTCGAGCAATCTTGCTGAAATTTTGGATGAAGCGCCGGTAGAATCGTGCATGACCAAGAAAAGAACGTACTTCCCGCACAGACGCGGGATAAGGTAAAGCAGTAATAACATCTGTCTTAGCAGGATCTACCTCAATACCCTTTCTAGACACTATGTATCCTAAAACTATCCTGACTCAACCATGAAATGACATTTCTCAAAGTTCAACACAAGATTGGTCTCAATGCATTTATTTCAAGACTCTAGTCAAACTACCCAAGCATGCATCAAAAGAAGACCTATACACAGTAAAATCATGCATAATACTTCATGCAATCCTCTAAAAATTCAGAAAAGATGCTTACCATGCACCGCTGAAAGGTTCAAGGCGTATTGCAAAGTCCAAAGGGCATCCTTCTGTATGCAAATGTTCCAAAGGGGCATGTGAAGGTAGTCTTCTCTTGATCTTCAGGTGCAATATGGATTTGGAAGTAGCCTGAGTAGCCATCCAAGAAACAATAGCGAGACTTGCCAGCCAACCGCTCCAACATCTGATCAACAAAGGGTAAAGGATAGTGATCCTTGCGGGTGGCCTAGTTGAGCTTCCAGTAGTCTATGCAGACTCTCCAACTGTTCTGAGCTCTTGTGGGAATTAACTCATTTTCTGGTTGGCTACTATAGTCATTCCAAACTTTTTGGGAACTACCTGAACTGGGCTGACCCACTGGCTGTTAGAGATGGGGTAGATAATGCTAGCTTGTAGGAACTTAGTCACTTCCTTCTTTCACCACATCCAGAATAAGGGGATTCAGGCGCCTCTGAGGTTGCCTGACGTGAACTGTCGAACTCACTCAAATTAACCAGGCTTATAAAGAAATTTGTAATATAGGACAACCTGGATCGTCTCCCAAGGATTTTTGCATAGAACTAAATCACTCAATTAAAAACAAAACAATAAACAGGGGGGGTTTTAATTCGATTAAAATTAAAGCAAGAGAAAATTAAAGCAAGAGATAAAACGAAATTAACAATTTAAAAGCAATCAACCAACCTAGAATTGAGATTTCAAGGACATCCGTCACTGCACAAAGAATTACTGAATCTCGTGGTTGACCCTAAACAAATCAGAATTCCTGCATTCATATAGGAACCCTCTCTACTAGACAATCACCTAAAATTTAATTAAACTCTTGGCGTGTTCACTCATGCCATCGCACAGTGTTCACTTCAACCTGTTTTGATTTTAAGTCCCTTGGGTTAATCAACCTAAATATTAAATCTAACATTTAATCCCTTCCTCTGAATGATCAAAATACAGAAATCATAAACAAACATCATGGACAAACCTCATTCGCTCTGATTCAACGTACACAATCGTGTTGCTCAAATCGAGTAAAGGGAGAAGATAAACGGATTTAGTTCATAGAGAGCACAGGTCCTCTGGATTCAATAGTAGAAACCTCAACTCATGGGTTGATTGATTAGAAAGTTAGCCTACCATGGCTGGAAAAAAATAGAAACGAAAAGGAAAGAAAAAGAAGAACAAGATGAACAGAAGAGAGAAAAGAAGATAGGTGTAGATCTGAAATTTTCTCAAAAATCAAAAGCTGCTGTTCATGTTACCCTAATCTTGCTATTTAAACCTAAAACTAAACTGGGTCAGGGCTCCAAAACTGGCCCAAATTAAAAACATAACTAATGGCTTTGGTCCTAGATAATTTGGACTCCTAATTACAAAGTTAAGCCCAATTAACTAAACATAGCTCTAGAATTTCAAAACTGACTTTGGCTCCAATTTTTGACTGCCTTCTTGTCCGAATTTGGCCTTCAAGCCTCTAATACCATTTATAACTCTTTGAGTTATTGCAAAAAAAAGAAGAATGAGGTTAATCGAATACCTAGAACAAAAATTATGATCAAAATACTGAAACAGTGTAAATATGAAAAAATAGCACGAAAATGAATTAAATCCAATTAAAAGCCCAAAGCCCAATTTAGACCAAAAAATCATTAATTACACACTAAACAGTCCTAAAATCATTAATCAAATGCAACAATTAAGTGTGATAAAATTCAATTATCATTACCTCACTGGCTTAGCACCCTCTTCCAATGAAAATTCGATGCATGCACATGGAAGGCTAATGCCAACAATGTCAACTAAAGTCCACCCAATCGCCTTCTTATTTTCTTCAATAATCCCAGCAGCTGCTCCTCTTAATCAGGTAGAAAGTTTCTTACCACAATGATCGGCAGCTGCTCATTCTCCTCCAGGAAGACATATTTTAAGTGATCAGACAGAAATTTCAGCTCCAACTTAGGCAGCTGCTCAGTAGAGGGAAGAAGCTTGGTAGGTTGCACCAATTCTGCAGCATGTACATCAGTTGAACCTGTAGTGCCTAAAAATAAATTCAAGAAAGCATAACTTTGCCCGGACTGCAAAATGTTCATATCAGAATTAATATCAGCAGGCAAGTCAGAATCACCAATTAAATCAGAATCACCATCACTATCTAGTGCATCACAAAAAATTCGAAAAGCATGAAAATTCAGTGCAAAACAGGGTACCATTTATTATTAGTACAACCACAAACAACAACGTCATGAACAGATGCAAAATTCTGGGATTAATCAACACACAATTCAGCATAAACATCATCAATCACATCACTGCATAAAAACTGAATGCTCTTCCCTAGGATGTTTCATGGCATCAAAGATGTTAAAATGCACAATACTATCACCAAATTCCATGGAAAGAGTACCAGAATGCACATCTATCTTTGTCCTAAATGTTTTCAAGAAAGGCCTCTCGAGAATAATTGGGAGTCCACTGCTAAGAGCTCACCCTCTATCTCTAAAATATAAAAATCAACAGGGAATATTAATTTATTTACTCTAACTAAAACATCCTCAATCAGACTAGCAGGGTGAGCATTACTCCTATTAGCTAACTGGATAACAACACCAGTAGCACACAAAGGACCGAGACTAAGAGAATTATAAACAGATGGAAGTACCTAAGTCTAACATGCAATCATCAAATTTACAATTTCCAATTATGCATGGAATAGTAAACGTCCCTGAATCTTTGCACTTCTTAGGCATGGGCTGGATGAGTGCTGACACATTCTGGCTCAAGTTCACTCGCTCATTCCCCTTCAGTCGCCTCTTGTTGGTACATAACTCCTTCAGAAATTTGGCATATTTGGGAATCTGCTTGATCGCATCTAAGAGAGGGATGTTGACTTCAACTTTTCTGAATGTCTCTAGGATCTCCTTCTCTTGTGCTTTCTCTGCCAACTTTTTGGATTGAAGGGCTCTCTGAGGGAAAGGTAGAGGGATGGAGGTTTCAGATTCATCATTGCCTTACTTCAATGTTTCACTTTTCTTAGCATCAGTCTTCTCCTTTTCTGGGGTTGGTTCAGCCTCAACTGCAGCTTGCTTGGGCTCTTCTAGTTGTTTGCCAAACCTTAGGGATATAGCATTGATATTCCCCCTTGGATTGGGAATTATCTGTGAAAGAAGAGAGTTGTTAGATCCCTGGGGTTGGAGCTGGTTCAGTGATGTTACTAACTGCCCAATCTGAGTTTGCAAATTCTGAATGGAAGATTCAGTTCTCTGCTGGAATTACAAACTGTTCGTTGCAAGCTGCTTCACCAAATCTTCCAGTGAAGGACTACTACTGGTCTGCTGTTGTGCTGGTGGCTGCTATCGCACTGGCTGTGGAGGTGCAGACTGTTGGAAATTCTGTTTGTACTGTGGAAACTGCCTATGTTGGTATTGTGAAAAATTCTACTGGTTCTGGTTCTGAATCTGGTTCTGGTTCTAGTTCTGGTTCGACCTTAAGTTTGGATGATCTCTCCAGCCAGAATTATAAGTGTTTGAAAATGGATTATGTTGCTGTTGATACTGTGGCTTTCCAGGAAAGACTCCTACTGCAAGCTACTGATTGGTCTGGAGAGGTGCCCTCTTGCAGAGTTGGGCAAGCATCAGTGGAGTGGAGTAGATTAGAACAGATACCACATGGTCTGCTTATCTGTGGAGTGGGAGACTGCACTATTTGTGTCACTGCCAATTGCCTTACTAATGAGGTCAATTCGTCTAGTCTATTTTTCAGTCACTGGTGGTCTGCACTGGACACTACTGCTGGTTTCTGGACACTGTGATATTGGACTGGGGGCGCTTGAATTGAAAACACCCCACTGCTGGTTGCTCTAGTGCCTAATTGTTGGGAATTAGCTGCCATGTTTGCTATCAATTCTCTGGCTGCAACAAGTGTCTTATCACCTAAAGCTTCACCACTGGCTGCATCCACCATATTTCTGTCCATGGGTGACAAACCTTCATAGAAGTATACTATCAGCAACTGATCAAATATCTGGTGGTGTGAACAGATTGCACATAGCCTCTTGAACCTCTCCCAGTATTCATGCAAATTCTCTCCATTTGCTTGCCTTATGCCACATATCTCCTTTCTGATTGCAGTGGCTCTTGAGGCTGGGAAAAACTTATCCAGAAATAATCTCTTCATGTCGTTCCAAGCTTCCAATGGATGAGGGTTGAAGGTAGTACAGCCAGTCCTTAGCTCCTCCATCTAGAGAGAAAGGAAAAGCTCACAATTTAATATGCTCTTCATCAATTCCTTGTGGTTTCATTATGCTGCAAACCACATGGAACTCCTTCAAATGCTTATGTGGATCCTCACCTGCAAGACCATGAAACTTGGGAAGCAAATGGATAAGACCAGATTTAAGCTCAAAGTCAGCATCAAGATCAGGATATTGGATGCACAAAGGTTGATAGTTAACGTCAGGTGCAGCCAATTCCTTTAAAGTTTTATTATCCATACTCTCAGAATTAATAAAACTACCACTAGAATAAGTAAAATCTACACTATTAGAAAAAAATTAGGAAAACTAACAGATGGAACAGAATCAGAATGCTCAATATGCTCAGACTCAGGATCAAGTTTTAGTAACAATCCTATGACTTCGCCTAGAAAACCTTCTAGCAACATGCAATGTTCTCTCTATCTCAGGATCAAAAGCAATCAGGTCATGTGTATTGCTACTACTCCTAGTCATACAGCATAAGGCATAGCAGGCAAAAATACTAACAGCATACAGAATATGTAAACTACACTAAGAAATTAGCCAAAATAAAATCAGAAACACTATCAAATGAATTTTTAAAAATTATGGGATTCACCACAGCAAAAATTATAAAATGTATTTTTGATTTTTCGTAATTTTTTTGGCAATTTTTAAAAATCATGAAAATAAAAAAAATTGAAAAAGTGGTCTAAACGATGGAATTTCAAGATTTTGACCCCAGATTAACCGCAAAGGGGTTAGTTTTGCTCAGGATGGTTGATAAACTTTGGATACCAAGCCTCAGCACCTAACTCCACAGGTTAGTCTAATTATGCGACACTTTCAACACTTTCGACACTACTAAGCTACTCTACTCTACTCAAGTGTAGAACAAGGAACAAAATGAAAAGCAGCTACTCTACTCTAATCGACTGTTAATATGCAATAATCGAGATCAAAAGAACAATGAAAAATTCCCCGGCAACGGCGCCAAAATTTGACGTGAACTGTTGAACTCACTCAAATTAACTAGGCTTATAAAGAAATTTTTTGTAATATAGGACAACTTGGATCGTCTCCCCAAGGATTTTTGCAAAAGACTAAATCACTCAATTGAAAATAGAACAATAAACAAAGGGGGGGTTTTAATACGATTGAAATTAAAGTAAGAGATAAAACAAAATTAACAATTTAAAAGCAATCAACCAACCCAGAATTGAGGTTTCAATGACATCCGTCATTGGACAAAGAATTACTGAATTTTCGTGGTGACCCTAAACAAATCGGAATCCCTGCATTCATATATAGGAACCCTCTCTACTAGACAATCACCTAGCATTTAATCAAACCCTTGGCGCGTTCACTCATGTCATCGCACAGTGTTCACTTCAACCTATTTTGATTTTAAATCCCTTGGGTTAATCAATCTAAATATTAAATCTAACATTTAATCCCTTCCCCTGAATAATCAAAATACAGAAATCATAGACAAAACCTCATCCGCTCAAATTCAACTTACACAATCGTGTTGCTCAATTCGAGTAAAGGGGAAAGAGAAATGGATCCAGTTCATGGAGAGCACGGCTCCTCTGGATTCAATAACAGAAACCTCAACTCATGGTTTGATTGAACAAAAAGTTAGCCTACCATGGCTGTGCACAAACAGAAAACGAAAGAAAAGAAAAAGAAGAACAAGATGAGCATAAGAGAGAAAAGAAGAGAGGCGTTAGATCTGAAATTTCCCAACAATGTAAAGCTGCTGTTCGTGTTGCCCTAATCTGCTATTTAAACCTAAAACTAAACCGGGTCAGGAGCTCCAAAACTGGCCCAAATTAAAACATAAACTAATGGCTTTGGTTCCATGTAATTTGGACTCCAATTACAAAGTTAAGCCCAATTAACTAAACATAGCTCCAGATTTTGTGACTGAATTTGGCTTCAATTTTGACTACCTTCTTGTCCGAATTTAGCCTTCAAGCCTCTAGTACCATTTGTAGCTCTTTGAGTTATCTGCAAAACGAAATAAGAATGAGATTAATCGGATACCTAGAACAAAAGTTATGATCAAAATACTGGAACAATGTAAAATCTGAAAAATTAACACGAAAATGAATTAAATCTAATTAAAACCTCAAAGTCCAATTTAGATCAAAAACCATTAATTACACACTAAACAACCCTAAAAATCATTAATCAAATGTAACAATTAAGTGTGATAAAATTCTATTATCAGGGTCAGAAGTATAAACTACTATTTTTTCTTTATTTTTATCCAATTGGCCCCTAGGCTCATCAGCATAAGTTAGGTTCTCCTCATTAATATTATCCACGAGCACTTCATATCTAGATTCAGAATGATACCATTCCCAGTAGCCAGGTTCTTCCCTCCATGATACTTACCACGTTCATTATTATATTTCCTCCTTTGCATACGTTTTGCCAACATCCACGGCCCAAAACAATTGGAATCTTCCTTAGTTACCTGACTTGTTTGTCTCATGATTACTTCCTTATTAACTCCATGCAAATCATAACGTGACAATCTCCTGCATTAATAGTACCCTCAATCTGCATCGTTTCTCAACCATCAACCTCCGAATTCATGGCTACTGAAGTAGGCTCCATTAGAGGATGGAACTGCACCCAAGTCTCCATTCTATGCCCATATCTTCCACACTTGAAACAAATAAGGTGCAAACCTTTATACTCAACACGAAAATCTTGACCTAAGGCATTGAAACCAAGAACAAGCTTACGTCTCAGATCAATTTCTACACAAATTCGTGCAAAACATCCTCTAGAATGAATGGATGTATGTTCATCTATCTTAAGCATAGTTTCCAGTTTAGCACAAACCCTCCAAAGAAATTAAGGATTATATAATTCCAATGGAGGGTCAGGAATACGGACCCAAACTGCAATTTTCTTCATCTCCTTATCTAATGGCTTGAATAGAGGCCTCCATATTTGTACAAGGAGGTAATGATCCGCTACCAGCCAAGGTCCCTAAAAAAGAGTATGCTTATAATCCCCTTCATTGGCAAAGCGCACCAAAAAAAACTCCTCATTCAAATATTACCATGTTTGGACCATAGTCGGTTCAACCAAGAGTCCATGACCTTAATCCCCAGTCTCTTCCCTTGAAGCTTGACAATAAGAGTGTATTTCCATGATTTACACCGATCATCATATTCTTCCAAGGAAACCACTACATGAGGATTCGGGTCAAACGGCAGGCCTATCTCATCACCTGTCTCCTCCATGGAAGTAGGAGGAATATAGTCCTCAGTAACAATCTTGACTATTTCAGTAGGGTCCAAGTCATTAGAAACACCATCATGCAGAAGCACAGCCTCCTTGTAGGAAAGCTTAGGTGAACCATCAACTGCACCCTTGTCATAAGCTTCATATGTTGACCCTTATTCGCACTTGCTCCCGCAACCTGCTCAATAGAAATCACATCAACGGTGTCCATATCAGCCAAATCAACTGAAGGAGGATCTATCTTGACTTTTTTCGTACTTCTCTCTTGCTGCTCATCGTCCTCCTTTGCCATCAGAAAGTTCAGTCCAAAGAACTATTATGGAAGACAGTTGTAAGTTTGGAAACTAGTTTTATACATGCACGTATCATTCATAAAAATGTATAAGGCAATTAGGCAAATGATATATCCTCCAATACTATATGTCATCATACCTTTTTTATTATATCACTTTTATTCATTTATATATTGTATCTCGTTTATTTATTTAATTATATCACCTTTACTTGCAGATCCTCACTATCCTTAATTAAGACCGAATGCAATGAATTATTATCGCATGGAAATCGTTTGTCTCACTTCTCACGCTTTCTATAAATATTAATGGGTCGTTTACAATGAATTATTAAAATCATTAATTGTTTTCTCACTCCTCATACTTTCTCACTCATTTATGTGATTCACAATTTTTGTTTAGGTTTAGAGAAGCCAGATTTTTTTGCAGATTGAATGGCCAGAGCTTGTTACTTTCTCAAACATGCCTACTGATTTATCCACTTTGTTCTATATTGGCTTTTTCTTTTTTTCTTTTGGTCCTTTTAGGCTTTTAACCCGGTTCTTACCAACAAAAAAAAATCATAATAAAGTCAAGGTTAAAGCTATGTACATGCCACTTTCTCTTTAATACCCTTTCTTTCACAGCGCGAAATTTGCCAATATAACTGTTATTCGGTTTATGCTAATATTTTTAATGTTATATTTGGATGGAAGGTAAAAAAAATAAAATAAGAAATAATCAAACCATAATTTAAAAGAATTTTAAAAAGGAGTACGTGTTTTCTGTCTTCCCCTCAATGTTCTAAAATATTTTTTCTTAAATTAAGGGATCATAACTAGAGGGAAATTATTTATTTTAAATTTAAATAAAGAGTATTTCTCATTTCTTCTACTTTATTTTTAACTTTCAAATAAGAGAAATTGAGTTTCTCATGTTTTTACTTAAACATTCAAACAAGAAAAAGTAAATTATATGATAGCATAAATGATAACGATGACAATTAAGTTATGATAATAATTCTTTTAAAAATCCCAAACACAAAATAACATGGGTTAATATGTTTTATTAATTAACATAAAAAAGAATTAAAAGGTATAAAAATTAAAAGTGTGAAAGAAGTGTATTATTATAAAATCAAATAATTAAGTCTCTGACAAAACTTTTGAACACTTAAAACATATACTTGTTTACACAAAAGATGGAATAGAAATAGCACAATAAGAACTATTGATCCATTTACTCTTATAGCAAGCACATGCTAAGCTACTCAAATTAGAAGAATGTTAGGTAAACAACTCAAAAATAAATTCAGTAAAATATACCCAAGAATTTTAATTCAAATTGCATCAAAGTTTTTTAAGGATTGTTTGATTTCGAATTCAAATTCAGCTCAAAATTGCTTTATTTCCACTTTAACTTACCCTTATTATCTTTATATCAGGTTATAAATCTCATTTACAATAAAAACTAAATAAGTAAAGTATAATATAAAGTCATTAAACTTTTATATAAATTTATAAGAAAAATATTTATATAATTTTATACATCTAAAGGTATGTTTGATAGCATAAAAAATAATAATGTTTTATATATCATATATTTAACATTACCTCTGGAATCATATGCCCTTAAACCATTTTTTTGGTCAAATTAGAGAATGCAGTTGGGGAGCATAAGTGCACAACTAGCATTTGGTTAGATCAACTTCAATTGCCACTTGCCAATATCCTCCCCAAACCATTGTAACTGTGCAGCTCAGCTGTCTTTACAAAATTGTAAAACTTTTATCATTAGAAGTTAACAAACAAGTTACCCAAAGCCCATCTCAAAAGATTAGTGAAAAAGAGTGTCGTGACTCAAATGCCACACATTGAATAAGACTCAACGTGGACATAAAAGTAGAATCATCTTGCTATATCTCTTTATATCATAAGAATGGCTTCACTTTAAAATAGTAAATTGTTTCACTTTATACAGTCATCATTGACAAGGACAGAAAAAAAGATGAACCACACTGCTTAGAGATCCCCAACCATGCCAGCTGCTATTGGTAAGTTCTCTCTCTGTTTCTCCCTTTCTCTCTCTTTCTTATTTTCCAAAGAAGAATAAGACAAAAGAGTAGTGGTTAAATTCTAAGTGGTTTTATTTCTTTAATCATTCTTTACCATACACTATAAATCATGGGTTTAATTAAAGAACTCGAGAAAAGAAAGACAACATCCAAGGGTTTTATTTAGGTTATCTGTTGAAGTGAGTTATATATTGGGCACTTGACAATAAAACCAATAGAATGAACACATGCGTTTTTGTAGGACAATTTGATGTAGTAAACAAGGAAATAAAGACGAAGGATCACACAAGCAGTGCATGAATCAGCAAGGAAAAGGATATAAATTATCTTTCTACTGTTTACAGAATGAAATGGATCAAACTATATATATATATATATATATATATATATATATATATATATATATATATATATATGTTGTGTGTGTGTGTGTGTGTGTGTGTGTGTGTGTGTGTGTGTGGATGAATAAAAACTTACCTCAATAGCTAATCAATTTTCTGTTGCCAAGGCACATGGGAGGTAGATCATGAACATGTGTAAAGGTACGGAGCTTTCCAAGTGATTGGCTATCAATGGTGAAAGAAGAGAAACATATGTAATTAATGTAAATTTCCTACGTCGAGGTGGGGTTTCTCTGAGAATGACAACCACCACTTGACACTTGCATTTATAAGTATGACTCAGATGGAACCTTGGGTTGCATGCAAAAGTTATCTCTCTTTTATCATAACTGTCATGAATATATAAAAGAGACACCAGAGAGTGAAGACTGAGGAATAGTAAGATAAATGATTTCAAGTACACATAATTTGAGTGTTATAGTTAAAATTTAGATAAAATTTGATTAAAGTCAAATATTACCATGCATATATGTTTGGTATAACTTATTTTTTAAAAAAAAATAACTTTTTTTTAAAAGTTCTCTTATAAATATTTTAATTATAAACTGTTTTTTATAACAAAATAAATTAATTTAAACACACACTAAGTCCTTTAAATAGTATAAAACTGCGTTCATTCCAAAAAAAATAGTTTTAGAAGTAGCCTTAAACAATTTTGTTGTCCTTTTTCTTTATTATTAAAAAATTTTAAAATTAAAAAAATTATTTCACAATCAAGATATAATATAATCAAACTTGGATTTTTACAAGACGTAATTTAATTTTATTAATCAAGTTTAATACATAGTTTTTTTATTTTTATACAATATAAAATTTTTAATCATTTTTTTGATTTTTTTTATAAAATTCGATTTTTATTTTATAAAATAATTAATAGAATAAATTCTAAATTAGAAAATAAAACTAATTAATTCTAATTTTTATTTATATATTTAATATATATTTTATATTTTTTGAATATATTATAAATATAAAAAAAATATTTTTATTATATAATTATCTACCGTAATTACAATAAAAAGAATAACACAAAAAAAGAAAAAATTCTTTTTGAATCTACATTTTCAAAAGCAACTCGATTTACATTAGAGAAATATTGAGACGTAAAGCTTTTGAGTGTCTAATTTAATGCACAGTTGTGCTTATGTGCGCCTCATCATATTCCTTATTTTTTTTTTCCATTAATGATAAGGACTGCGTCAGCATGGGCTATTTCTCTGGCTACTTAAACAATTTGGCTATGGGCAAACACAAATTGGCGGTGGTGGGTCTCTTTTTTGGTTATTTATTTCGAATGCCATTCTCATGCATACAGCTCACTCTCCATGTACCTATATATACAGACCTATATCTAGCCTCGGCATTATTTATTAATGTTAACTTAAAGTAGCTATTAATATATTAAAAAAAATAAAATATAATTTTAACCTTTAAAAAATATATTATTTATTAATTTTATCTATCAAAAATTAATTTTATTAATTTAGTTAATTAAATTTTAAATTCATAATAATTTAATTTTTTTAAAAAAATTAAATTAATAAAATTAATCTTTAAAAAAATAAAATTAATAAATAATATATATTTCAAAAATTAAAAATAGTTAAAAACAACAAATTTCAGTATCAATATCGTATGAATTAGTAGAGAGACTTTATACAATTGTTCCAAGTAACTGGTTCACTTTCAAGAACTGCTGGCACACCATATATTGACCCAAAAAAGAAGCTTAATTATCTTCATACTTTTTGAATTAATTAGTTAATTTAAATCATTTTTTTCTTTTAGCAGATAAACCCAAGTTGCTTGGAGCATCAACTGAAAGAAAAAAAAAATACATATATGATAGACATAGAAGTACTATAAATACCCAACATACCTACCTAGAAGCATTATCCAAGAAAACGTAGTTACCTAACTCTGGTGTCAAAGTTCATCAATGGCTTCGAGCTACCAGAGTTCACCAATGGCTTCCAATTACCAAAGCCATAAGAAAAACCATGGCACCAACGTGTTTCACCAAGCCAAAGTGGTGGTGGTTGTGGTGCCATTCCCAGCACAAGGCCATCTCAACCAGCTTCTCCACCTCTCGCGCTTGATCTTGGCACACAATATACCTGTTCATTATGTCGGCACAGATACCCACAACCGTCAGGCCCTGGTTCGTGTCCAAGGTTGGGACCCAAAGTCCATCTCAAACATCCATTTTCATGACTTCAAGGTTCCTCCCTTTGTTTCCCCTCCCCCTAACACCAATGCAGAAACAAAATTCCCATCACATCTCCTTCCTTCCTTTGAGGCCTCCTCCAATCTTCGTGAGCCTGTGGCTGCACTTTTGCGTTCCCTTTCATCTGTGGCCAGAAGGGTCATAGTGATCCATGACTCCCTAATGGCATCTGTGGTACAAGATGCCATTGGCATATCCAAGTGTGAGAGTTACATCTTCCACAGCGTCTCTGCCTTTACCATGTTCTTGTATTATTGGGAGGAAATGGGAAGGCCTCTGGTAGAAACCCCCGATATCCCAGAAGTTCCTTCTCTGGAAGGATGCTTCACAACCCAATTCATAGATTTCATCACTGCACAGTATGAATTCCAGAAATTCAACAATGGGTGCATCTACAATACAACAAGGGCAATTGAAAGTCCTTACATGGAGTTAATAGAACGCATCAGGGGCAAAAATAAGCACTGGGCTCTGGGGCCCTTCAACCCTTTATCCATTGAGAAGAAAATCTCTAAAGGCAGGCACTTTAGCATGGAGTGGCTAGATAAGCAAGAGCCAAAGTCAGTCATGTATGTATCTTTTGGGACAACAACAGCCTTCACTGAGGAACAAATCACACAGCTGGCGATTGGATTAGAACAAAGCCAGCAAAAGTTCATCTGGGTGCTAAGAGATGCTGATAAAGGAGACGTCTTTGATGGAGATGAAGTCAGAAGAACTGAGCTTCCAAAGGGGTTTGAAGAGAGGGTTGAAGGCATTGGGTTACTGGTGAGAGACTGGGCACCACAATTGGAAATTCTGAGCCACCCTTCCACAGGTGGGTTTATGAGTCACTGTGGATGGAATTCATGCATGGAGAGCATCACCATGGGGGTGCCAATAGCAGCATGGCCTATGCACTCTGACCAGCCAAGGAACAGGGTTTTGGTAACAGAAGTGCTGAAGGCTGGTTTGGTTGTGAAGGAATGGGATCGCAGAGACGAGTTGGTGACTGCAACAGTGGTTGAGAATGCTGTGAGGAAGTTGATGGCAACGAAGGAAGGTGATGAGATGAGGCAGAGGGCAATGAACCTGAAAAATGCCATCCAGAGGTCCATGGACGAAGGAGGCGTTTCTCGCGTGGAAATGGATTCTTTCATTGCTCACATCACTAGATAGTTTGATTCAATCACGCACACAGAGACTCAACTACGCGCGTGGTGCTATGTGCACTGGATGGCAGCATTCAAATTTCATATAGCACATGAAGGTGAATGCAAAGATAAGTTTTTTATCTAGATATTTCAAAAATTTTCTTCCAATATTTATTTGTGTATAGATAAATCAGTTTCAGAGTTGTAAAACATGCACGCGATCATGCTTTTATTTTATTTTAATAATATATTTTTAATTTAATAATTGTATAACTACTTAATTTTTAATTTATTTTATCTATATTTATTTAAAGGAAAAAGAGAGATAAATATTATTACTTAATTTTAAATTATTTTATTTATACTTATTTAAAGGGACAAGAAAGATAACTATAATTATTCCCCGAATGATAGATTCATACAGTTTCGATGAAAAGTTATATGATGAAAAAACATCAACTACTAAAACTAAATTTCGTCATTATATAGAATCAACTAACCTTGATATAATTATCTTTATCCCGTCCTATTCTTACATTCTTACTATTTTCACTATTTTTTTCCCTTCTTACCGTTGCCACCATCTCACTTTTAGAATTTATTTTTAAAGATTAATCTCTTAAATTTATATAGGTATATTGTTTTTTATTCACACAATTGTGTGTCTATGTCCCACTCCAGTTTCAGGGAAAGCAAAAATGTTCTTGTTCACGAAGAAAAATGATGTAAACAAAACTACTGTGCAATGTTTGTTCTACATTCTGAAGACTGCTTGAGGAATCCACGCATTAATCCGCAGAGTGTCAAATGTTTTTGCAGTAAATTCTAACAAAATCAATTTTTTGAAATCAAAATTGGACACACACGAAGACTTTTCGATAACTAAATATTGCGGGCACAAATGCCATAAGCAGTTAACCTTTTTACCTCGTAATCATAAACAAACCTCTTCAACTTATAAACTCACTATAATACCCTATTTATATAAGGAATGAATAATTAATATACTATAACATATTTATCAAACTTTAATTATATAAAATTATATAAAATAAAATAATTTAATTTTTATTTATTATAAAATTAAAATTAAAATAAAATTATTTTAATTAAATATTATACTATATAATATCTTGTTCAAACATTATATAAAAATAATTAATATTAATTATATTATACTATTAATTACTTATACAAAATACCAAACACACGTAAATTTCCAAAAAGGCATTAAGGGATAAAGAACCCAGAACCAGGCTACCAGAATGTCCTATATATGGGTTTGAACTGATGACAATGTCTGCAGGGCAGAAAGCACCAGCATGTGCATTATTGCAATTTGCAAATTGCAATCCTCCTCGCTCGTCTCATTCATCTATAATTTCTTTTACATAGAGTGGAAGGTTTATTTATTTATTTTTTTTTTTTTGGGTCGTCTACAAAGAGTGGAAGGTAAATGACAAAAGAAGAAAGCAAAATCCAAAAATCGCGATTAGAGACTGTCATAACAGAATTTGGATCTTCAGCAATCACTGTGGGAGAGAAATACATCTATGAAGGATCAAACAATCTATGAAATTAACAATAAATAAATAAATAAATTGTATGCAGTATACAGTATTCTATTTGTTAGTGATTATACACCACCCATTTAACCAAATACTTCTCTATAGTCTATAAAATTATAAAAAGCAGCATGTATTGCTAAACCATTGCCTTCAGTTTCTTGTCATGGCCAACAATAACATGCATCAGCAACAATACCATGATCAGATTTTCCAGAAACAAGCTCCCGTTCTTGTGATCACGCGGCCATTTGCATCAAAAAGTCATCTAACCACAGCTTCTGCGGTTTTCTTGCATCATTGTATCCTACAACATCCCAGTTCACTATATTGGATCTGCTATCCACAATTGCCAGGTCAGGCTTCACACTCAAAGCCTAAGCCCTCAACAAATTGCTCAAATCCAATTTCATAACATCTCAATCCCTACTTTCCTCTCCCTTACGCCATATCCTGATGCTACCATCCAATTCCAAGCTCATCTACAGCACGTCAGCGATCCTTTGAAGTTGCATTGCAACACAGGAAACCTGTTGCAGAACTATTGTTAAAACTCTCCCCCACAGCAAACAAAGTAACTATGATTCATGACACTCTGACAGCTTCTTTAGTTCAAGATGTTCCATACTAGATTACTAATGCAGAAACCTAAAATTTCCAAATTAAATATGCTTTTCCTCTGCTCTTCAGGTTATGGGAGGCCATGGGAAAACCTTTCCAATTCAAAGCTGGAATACAATTTAGCTTCCCACTCTTAAAAATGCTTCACATTTGAGATGTTCATTTTCTTGGCTTGTCAATACCAATTTACAATATATAAATTAAAGTAAGAAGCAATGGGTGACAAGACCATTAAAGCCAAGCCTGTGACAGTCATCAAGCATATACAGTTATACACCCTAACAGCCAAAACGAATGCCAGGAATGGCTAAACAAGCATGCATCAAAGTTCTGTCTTATGTAACCACAACCTCAATGTTATATGGAGCAATCAGGTTTCTGACATTAAGTTTCTAGAAGCCTAAAGACAGTCCAAGGAACGATATGAAGTTTCTTCAGACAAGAATTCTTGTGAGTTGTGATCTTAACTGGTTTCATTTTTCAGAAGTTTACAACAAATACTGAACATTAAAGGTTGAAGCTATCTGACATTAACCAAATCTTAATAAAATTTATATTTTTGTCTCACAAATTCATTTAGCATTCTTGTTGTTGGTTTTCAATTTCAATTAAACAAATTATGAAGAAAATAATGTTTTCAGGACAATAGTTAATCAGGCTTCTATTGCTTCAAACCAAGTTCCAAAGGATGGACTCCATCGTCTCAAAATAATACAGAACTTAAAGTGGAGGAGTAAAGAGTAATTGACAACCATTCATAGGATATCCATGAAACAAAAAGGAACCAGATAGTCTATCTATAAGGCAAAAATAGAATGATATGTTGATTAACCCAAACTAACTGACTAGACATGACTTCATGATGTAACGAAGCGGAGGAAAAAGACTAAAAAGAAAGAAACAAGCTACAAATTAATTTGGTATATCACAAAAAGCAAAGATGAGCTAATAAAGAAAATTTAGAACAAACATTAGAGAAAAGTATTACCATGATTAAGTAAACATATTTAGTTGCACAGCAGCATTTTCAGGGTGAGGTCTCCCTGCAACTGGCACAACATCAAACACAAAGTCCTTACTACATGTCTTCATCGGTCAACACATACAAGGCATCCAAACAGGTAGCTTGAAATAAAAATAGAAAAGCTTTATATCTGATATTATTGAGCATGACCTTTTTAGTTCATAAAGTATCTTAACTTTTTAAAAATATGCAAAAGCAATAAATAAGCGAAGGATTATTCTTAGCAAAGATTTAAGTGGACAATTTATTTCATGTTTCTATTCTTTCATGTCCTAAAATGCAGCATCCTAATTTCGAGATTTTTTTTCCCAAATATCTCAAGTCATTTCCATGTAATTAATCATTCCATGCCTTGGATTTTCTTTTTCTTTTTTTTTTTTTTGTGGATTGCATTAGGAGGTTTTCAACCTCGATTCCTCACAGATTTGCATCACAGGTCCCTCTCCACTATATGCCAATCTCTGGTCAAAAAATGAAAAACTATAACCAATCTGACTTTGATAGGCACTGAACCAGAAACTTCCTGTAGCTCTTGTTCCAAACCAGCCACCTGAGTTAAAATGGTAAATTACCATGCACTTTTTTTAATAAAAAATTATATTATTAGAAGAAAAAAAAGAGGAGAGAAGTTATGTCTGAAGGAGGATAAGGAATCCTTACAGGTAGAATGATAAAAGATGAAGAAAACAGGAGCCAAAGTAGTTCAAACATGCAACAGAGCACCAACGATTGGCCATAAATACAACAGTATCCCATAACAAATGTAAGGGTAAAAAGACACCCTTGAAAATAGGGGCATTTTTCCCCAATATAATACACCAGACAAATGCATAGACCACATACTAGCATGAGATCTGAGCCTGCTTATTCCTACCGAAACCTTTAATTTTTAAGGTGTATTGTGAGAAACTGCTCCAAGGTGAAAAGACATTACTATGCATACTAATGTCACGGCTATTTTTAACCCCAAAGCAAAGCCCTTATGTAGATTTTGCAAGGAAAACTGGAACTAGTCTTTTTTTGTTAAAAAAAAAAAAAACCCTTATAAGATTTATTACTAATAATAAATCATAGCTTCTGCAATTTTTTCACCAGCAAAATCAGTTTTCTGACTAATATATATTTCTTATCCTCATAATCTACATGGCGATAAAATCATCAACCTAATATTTGTAGTCTATGAAATCATGTTATAAACTGAATAACATTGCTTCAATGAAGGACCCTGCCAAGCTTTTCTTGATGCTCTTAAATACCATTATTGCAACTTTTTTTCTTCTCCTCCATTATCCAACTATAAGGAGAAGATATGTCACCTTACTGAGCAAAAGATATCATCATGCAATTAAAATGGACAAAATGAAAAATTGAAAACCATCCTTTTAAAGATGAGAAATTAATCAAAGTAAGAACCATGTCACTTGTACTAACTGCCAAGTCATTTCCCTAACAATAATTTTGTAGAAATTTTTGTATACAGCATATTTATGACATCTTCCCCTCCATTGAACCAGCAGATACAACCAAAAAAAGGACACTTCATGAGGATATAAATTTGTTTTCCCTGTAGCCTACAGTAATCAGATAAAAATACCAAATAAACAAATAAATAAATACCTCCTTCATTCTCTCATTACAATCCTCTTGCCACTAAGCTCCCTTTCTCCTCAGCCCACAGCATCAAAATGTAAAACTGGTGCCAAAAGTTCAGGTTAGAACAGGAAGTTCCACCTTGTCAAAGGAAAAGAAACTGACCCGTCCATCCATGACCAGGCAGATTTTCAAAGGAATACCAACACATTGTCTCTCAAGGACTTCAATTTCTGCTCTAGATGGTGGATGGCCCCTACCAGATGATACATGTTATAACTGATTAAACAGATTTTCAAAATTAAAAAATTAAAAAAAAAAGACTAAAGGAAGGAAGAAAAGAATAAGGGTAAACTAGAGTTAAGGACCTATTTTTATGGTCATTAATTCATAAGGACCAAATAACCAAAGGGTGGCTTTTTTCAGTTCAATTTTTGAATTGAATAATTTGATTAGCTAGTGCCAAAATGTATATCAATTTCTCATGGATGCTATAAAGCATTTAATTTAATATCAAATTTAACTCACAACAGTTATCTTCAGATATAAATTTGCAATTTCCTAGAGTGGTAAGAAATTTCCTGGCCATGATCTTAACAATTCTCATCAGAGAACATACAATTACAGCAGCCTTTATCAATACTTGGTACTTAAGTTACTTCGACTCTGAGTAAATGACATAGCCATATTTCCCTCAATCGTTTTTTTGGTAAAGATACAACGCAAAATGCACAAGCTCCACCCGCCTGCACCAGGGGGGGCACTTTAGCTTGCTTTCTCTCCAGGAAGTCTGACTTTTTCATTCTAATATGTAAATTAAACCCAAGTGTACACAACTGACTAATATGCCTGTGTCTGTGTGTAAGTGTATCTGTTTGTGTGTGAGTGAGTGTAAATTGCAAGTCATGAATCTCATGATATACATGAATTCCTCTGAGTCATGTTCTCAATTACTCCACCATCTAACTAAATTTTTATATAACAGTATAAAGATTAATTCACAATGAAATTTCTGTAGTAGATTATAAATATCAAACTAATACAATAACTTAAGTATTAATTACCTGGACAAGTACAACAGAAAACTCGGATCACCTGGAGAAGACTTTTTAAACCTGTTGTTTGGAAGATAAACATCAAAATCTGGCCTCAAATCATTAATCTGCATCTCACTGAACAACTCATTGATGGAAGGCTCAACTTCAGAACCCATGTCTACTAGTTTGCTTTCTTCAGTGCCTTCAAGAGCAACAGGTTTATGGGAACTTTTAATACCCTTCAAACTCCAAGCAACACCATGCTGCCTAACTATGTAGCCAAGAGACTTGAGGTGCCTGTAAACCTCAAAAAGTGCCCAACAACATCCACTGTTCCAGGACGCAACCTTTTCATAGATGTCTAGTAGAGATATGCTTCTATCAGCATTATCTAAGAGATGTAAGGCTCCCAGTTCCATCAAATACCTGCCAAATCAGACTTTACATAACCACAAGTTTTTTAAACAATTGATCTTAGCAAGAAATATATACGTAACAAATACATTTTTTTATTAATTTCTCTTCTGAGTTCTAACACATTATGAAATCTTAATACTACTTCTCATATAAGTAATCACCTAACTAAATTTATTTTTATTCACAGAAAGCCAAGACTTCAAGTATTATGCAACCGTATATAAACAATGCTCTGAGTCTGATGTATACACATGAAACTCCTACTTCTTCAGGTCACAACAGAAGGGAATATAGAAAAAGATCCACATTTCACCTACAAAGTGTCCTCAATTGAAGAATAAGTCTTGCTACTGCAAACTATTCCAGTTGTTACCCACATTTTTCCATTCTTTTTAACGACTTCAGCCATTTCCATTTCATCATTCCATCTACCTTTGGATTTCACTTTCCTGATAAAAGAAATGCAAAAACTTTGAAAACCATACCAAAGCAGGGGAAGCAGAGAGGTGGAGAAAATGTTTTTGTTTCTTTTTTTTTTTATGTAGTGTACATTTCACTTGTAAGCAACTAATTTACATCATAAAGCATACTGTACCTGAACTGCAACTGCAGCATGGAACCGGATGAAAAGTGATGCTCTTCTTCATCACTTCCATTTTGCAAAAAGATCTCATAATCACTGTCTTCTCTTGAAGAACATTTGCCTTCCATAGATCAAGAGCTGTAATTTAAAAAAAAATTAAAAAGAAACAATTGAAAGCATAAATCAAGGGCAATGTGAGACTAGGACCAAAACAAAAAAATCAGTTCTCGGGGTTTGTGGCAGAGGTCTGGCTAGTAATATTAGTACGAAGGAATGCATAATATTATACTCATAACAAACGAAATCTAACATTTTTTTTGTTTCTTAGAAAATAATTATAAATTTCCCAACTTCCACTCTACCCAGTAGTAACATTCCATGGGGAGGAAGATCCTTTGGTAATCCCAGTTCAGAATTTTGCACAAGAATGCTTGACATAGTAAGAAAAATGGAGGAACTCAAATGTGAGAAGCGGAACCACTGCTGGACTTGCCCGCCCAGGCAGAGCTTGTAGATCACCTTCTCCAATTCTCCTCCTTCTTTGTTAACTTACTTAGCTTAGATGGTCAAACTGGTTTCAAACTAACTTCTCCGATTCTCTCTTACTAAAAGTAGATGACATCACAGCAAATCAAATTTTTCATAAATTTTCCCTACTGCATAATTACAGAAATTCTTGAAGGGCAATTGCCTTCAACAATTTCAGATGATGTTAGAACTAAAAGAGTGGTCACCAGAAGAATAAGGAAAATGACATTAAAAAAAAAAAAAAAGGTTCTGCTGTCTTTTGTTAAAATTGTGAAATAGACTAATTTTGATATACTTGTTCAGTTGACCATTGTCCCTTCTCTCTGAATTCTCATTGCTAAATGCTCAATTTCTAGAGTAATGAATCGGTCATGAGCCTTTAAAAAAGGCTTTATATTGGTTACTTAAAGAAAACTCCAACAAAGGGTCCATCCAGCTTTTCTGTCCATTGGGAGACTACCCATCAGAAACTAAAGCCACATTGATATTTACAAGAATGAAGTAATATCCACACCAAAGACAATCCAGGAAAAATCTAGTCAAAAAAAAAAAAACAATCCAGGGAAAAAGACAGCAACTCTGCAACACTAGGAATTGAAGATTTCCAATAGCCAGTTTTGAAATCACGAAAAAAAAACAAAAGAAACAGGGACCATACAATAATATTTTATTTCACAACCCAATTCTTAACCCAATTCCTTGGAGTGAATACATAAACCAAAACCCCAAAGTAAAGAGTTGGACAGAGAAACGAAAAACCTGGGGAAATCGATGTAGAGAATGCTGGGGATTTTGGTTCCGAAATCCTTGAGCTCACAGATCTTAATGAGACCCGAAAGGAAGAAGAGGTATCCTCTGGGATTGCTTGAGAATGTCTTACTCTTCGCCGTGACGACGTAGTTTATTTTTTATTCAAAAAAATTATAAAATGCTGAAAAAATTAACTCATAAATTTATGTGAAAAGTGAAAACTATGTAGAATCAAATTAAATAAGTAAAAAAAATCAATTTTTTTAATTACATTTTCATTAAATGAATTTTTGAAATTAAAAATTCAAATTTTATTTTAAAAAATATTTAAATATAATTGCGAATAGCAATATAATAATTTCTATATTCTTTTACTTTTGTATAAAAAAATATTCATTTACTTTTGTATATTATAAATATTTAAAATATCTACTTGTTAAATTTATTTATTTTCGTCAATGTATTATCTTTTTTACAGGTGTCTTTGATTGTCAAGATATTATTTTAAGAATGCTTCCTGTTCCTAAAATTATATTTTAAAAATTATAATTATAATACTCAAATAAGTTTAAAATTCTAAAATTATTTATTTTAATATTAATTTGCTGAATATTAATTTATTTCCACATTAATTCATACCATTTTTTTTTTAACAATTTAACCCAAAACAAAGTTATTTGCAAACATTATCATCATAATTCATAATCTGCACCAGGCTCGGCGGTGGCGGAAAAGAAAGATCATGGCGAGGGTGAGAGACCTGAGCAAGGGTTTCAAAGCTGTTCAGGATCTGGAATTGCTCAAGCTCTTGAAATCCGAGATCAAATTTGAGGTCGCTTCTAATCACTTTCAGGTTCTCTCTCTCCCCCAATGCTTCAATCATTCGCGGCCCCCAAAATCTTTTTTTCTTATTTTCATTTCTCTGTATCAGTGCTTCGAAGCGCTTTCTGTGACCCATTACATTTACATGAGTTGGAACAACTAGTTTAGTGTGAACATTGTGAATGGCTCTCGAAAAATCTCAGCTTTTCGAGAGTCGAATGATGAATATCGATGATTTGGACGTCAATGACCAATGGCACTTCAATAATATAGTTATTTTTTTTTTGGCTCTTTTTTCTCTAGCGTTTTACATATCATAGTTCATTTGATGTGCCTATGCTTTCACGATATGGTTCATGGTAGATATCAAAGTTGTGTGTGTAATCCATAAAATTGAATAGAGATGCACTTATTGATAACTTCACTTCATGCCACACTGAATATTTGTATAACCCTTGAATTCCTTCAAACATGACAATGGAAAAAAACGGGGTCTTTCTGACTTATATACGCATTGTCATGGATGCAGAATGTTCAAAATGGTTCTTTAGGAGACTTTGCAGTGGACTGGGATTCTCCACATTCCAAAGATGTGGTTTTGCGAAGAAAATGGGAATCCGGAGAGGAGGTTGCTATTTCAGCTATCCTGGGCCCTCCTAACTATCGAAGACACCTCGTTTTCCCTAGGGATGTTTTTATGAAAGTATGTGTAAAGAAGCCAGCCTTGAGCTCCATGTTGCAATTTAACTGTTCAGTTTATGAGGAATCTGATAAAGGCTCTGACTTTGACATCAACAACGCTTATTATATCCGATCACCTACATGTCTGAGCTCTTCCATTTACAGAGGCCCCTTATTCAGGTATACTATTGCAGCGATGCTTATTCGCATGTGTTATCTTCTCTAGTTCTCCCTCTTTTCTGGGTCTTGTGTGTGTATGTGTGTGTGTGTGTGCTTGGGGGGGGGGGGGGGGGGGGGGGCGCATGGAAATGGGGAGAGTATTTTTGTCTGAATCTACGTACTGATGCCATCTATGTTTTACATAAATTAGCTTTAAAAACACTCTACATGTTAATATTCATAGTTTATCCATACGGTGGTTTGCTTTAAAATACACAATATTCAGGGTGCCTTCTTAAAAATCTGCACTTTGATCTGAGTGATTTAGTAAGAAAGTAATCCTGTGTCTGCTCATGACATCTGCTGTTGGAAGGGGAGTTTAAGGTACTTTACCATTGCAAAGGCTGCATTCAATGAGTGCTAATTAATTGCAAGTAATAGTTGATTAACATTTGTAAAGGCAATGGCCCCTTGGAAGTCTGAAAACGAATTCCAACATTTGGTCTTCCAGTTCAGGTGGAAGTGGATTTATAGAGTTTACAATGTTGCTGATAGAGATGATAGCTGTGCAACTTTATCATAGTGCCTACCCATTTCTTTACAGATTTGATTAGCTTGGCTTGGATATTTTGGTGTACTCAGATTATTTCAACCCCCCTCTTTTCCCCCTTATCTGCACATGGGATCAACATGTAACATTTTTTTAGTTCTTTTAGTGTCATATAATCACCTTATCCTTGTGGCTTAATCTCCAAGGCCTCTCTGCCCACTATCCATCTAGGCATCTATCGTTTATATACCTGGACTGTTAACACCAATTTATGTGATTTTTTAGATGGCATGCTGCAAGCAATAGTCCTGTAGGCCTAGCTATTGAACTGCATTTTCCGAGGATTACTCATCTTCAACTGGTGTTGTTCTTTATTCAACTATAATGAAGCACTTGTTCTTGTTGTTGTTGTTGTTCTTCACGTTCTTTAGTAAGTTGAATGGACAAGATTAGCACCTGTGCTTTTCCTTGTTGCATTTATCATATCAACAATAAGCTGATTCTAATAGTATCATTTCCGTTTTTAGTAAACCATTCATAAATTATTTGGATCTTTTTAATAATAGTTATCTATCTTATTGTGTTCCCTATATCCATGCGAAGCACATTGGATGTGGAGTTGCAAGATGCACTGAAGAAATACCTGATAGCCAAAGGCATTGGGGTAAGCCTGACCAACTTCCTCCTCCACTACCTACACAAAAGAGAGCAAGAGCAGTACGTGAACTGGTTGCAAAAAGGGGAAGCATTTGTGGCAAAAAACGAGTGATTGAGGCAATTTTCAGGGACACATTCTACATGGTTCTGCACAGTTGCATTTCTGTCAATATTGGCGCTTGTCAAGGAGATGGGGTATTGTGGATTAGATGTTCAATTTTGACAAATATTTTAGTCAATGTTGAGAGTTCAAATTATCATCTGGTAGTCAAATATGTAAACTCGATAATATTATTGCAGAATTATATTTCCTTTTTGTTATGTAATTTCCCGTCATTCACTCACGGCTAACAAAATAGATATGGATTCAAATGATCTATAGAGAATTTATCACGAGAAATTCTTAGATAAGTATTATATTTTTATAAGCATTCAAATTAACATTTAACATATCTGTATTTATGATTTTTAAAAAGATATATATTTATAATATAAGTTATAAAATTTTATACATGTCAAATATTAATTTAATTGCTTACGGATGTGTTTACGTAAGAATGTTTTATCATCCGTGCATAACCCACATGATTATGTACCTTGCATTGAAAGGCGAGAGAGTTTTCCCATCTGGCAAATTTGAAATTGATTTCATCCCATTTGGTGGGGGCAAGGATAAAGTTATATCTGAATCTCATTATCAAGTTAAGAGGTTTATTCGAGTATATTACCCAAAAAAATATGCACCGTGCGTTGTTACAATAATCTTGAATAAAGTTATAATATTTTAAAATAACATATTTTAAAAAGTTTAAAAAACTTTACATTAGAACGTTATAATTTTATTTAAAATATTTGTAACTCTATTTAAAATTATTGTAACATCGAAAGATGCATCATTTTTTTTCCAACACACCGAGTAAGCTCAAGCTAAACATACCTATAAAATTTTAATATTATAATAAAAGGTCTAAAACTTGTACAATTCATTGAAATTACACTATTATCTCTTAAATGGAAGGGTAAAATGCACTAAATCGTCAACTTTGGCTCATTAATCCAGTGGGCTACCAATTTTCTAGCAATTTGCATATTTTAGAGTGCATATTCACGTTGTGTCACTGTCAATAAGGTCTCTTGGGTAGTTCCTCACTAGATTGATAATGGAACATGACACGAGATTCACGAGCTCCATTAAGTAAACCATAGGAACAAAAAAAAAAGAGTAAATTACATATACTTTGTCTCTCTAAATTTAAATTTGTATTTTGTCTTTATTTTTAAAATATACAAATACACTTTTTAATATGAATTGTGATCTAACAAATAGTTCATTCTATCAATTTTTCTTTGTTAAAAAAGTTAATCTAATGCTAACACCAATACAAATATTAAAGACATAATGCCAAAAATTACTCTTGTGATAACTAATTGGCTTTCTTCTATTAAAAAAACTCAACTATAGGTTTTGAAAATAGACGAATAAATAGTTCTGGTTTGGGAAGGAGAGGCGTAAATAATTTACTTTAGACTAAATTTCTCCCTTCTTTTATGTATTTTGTGTTTAATATACGAATCTCCTCATGAAAATCTACACAAAATTTTCTCATATTTATTAAAAAAATACTATAATCAACTTCAAGATGTGATCAAGCATTACAAAATTATTTGAACATTTATTTCGATGTCTAATGTTTGAACCTTCAATTTAGCTATATTAACTAGTAAATGATTCTTCCACGTTATTTAACATATAAACCTAAGTAAGATTGAATGATATTTGACCACATGAAATTAATGAGATAATTGTTCAGTTAGCAAATTTTATTAGGCATACTAACAATTTGAAGCTAGCTTTAACAATTTTTATAAATATAAAAATCTCTCTTTCTCTCTCTCTCTCTCTCTCTCTCTATATATATATATATATATATATATATATATATATGAAAACTTGAAGCTGACGATTTATTTTGGTACTTTCAGTTATTAATTTATTATTAAAACTTAATTAATAATTTTATTCTTTGCCCATGTCTTATAGCATCTATAGTCAATAAAAATATGAATTTGGAGGGTTGGTTGTAGGATTAAGAAAATAAAAAATTTGACCGCAAAAGAAATAAATAGATAAATAAAAACTTTTAATCATAAAAAAAATGGGTTGATGATTGGACCTCTAAAACCTTATTTTAAAATTAAATTGCAATGGACGCTCTCAATTAGGTCTGAGTTGATGATTGGCCTCTAAAAACGGGTGTGCATGGCCGACATTTAGCTGCATATTTGGTTTAGATTTTCATAGGAGCAAATGCCTGTTTGCACGGTATTCAATGCACTTATTTTTAAGGGAAGAATTTCTTTCTTCCAGCAAACGCCTGTTTACAGTCTTAAACAAAGAGAGCATAGATAAATGACTCACTAAAATAACTAACCCAAGCTTCTAACGCTCAAACCCAACAAGTAAGGAATCTTAGTGTATGTTTTGTAATCAAGTGAAAATGAGAGTAAAATTTTTATGAATGAATTTTATATACAATAATAATTCATAAAGTCTTTATTTTTATTTTTATCTTTGTACCAAATTGACCCTTAGGTTTTTTTTTTTTTAAAAAATATACATCTTGGATTCTTATTGTTATTTACTCAAGCAACAGAGAGAATTCGAGTTCAATTCCCCGTTTTGCAAGAACTCAGACTTGAGGAATGCTTGGTCCCAATTCTAGACTCTGGACTTCGTAACTCAGATATTGCATCAACCTAGTTGCCAACTTGGGATCCTCACAACTCCATTCTTCTACCTCCATACAAATATTTCTCTTAGCTTTTTTTTATTACAAAATATCTCTGTTGACTTTTTGCATTGCAGAATATTTATTGGTAGATGCTTGCAAGAAACTTAAATATTCGGTCATTACTTGAAAGTAGGTAACACCTACGTCATCACTTGTGTATGAGTAACATTATATAATTACAAAGAACCTAACAAATTAAGAGTAAGTACATTACATACTCACAAAAAAATCTATTTAATTATATATATATATATGTGTGTGTGTGTGTGTGTGTGTGTGTGTGTGTGTGTGTGTGAGAGAGAGAGAGAGAGAGAGAGAGAGAGAGAGAGAGAGAGAGAGAGAGAGAGAGAGAGACTTGTGTGAAAGTGACATTATATGATTACAAAGATCCTAACGCACATGAGCTTGTAGCTCAGCATTGCATTTGCTTGCCTTGGCTGCTCGGTGGGAGGGTTCGATCCCGCCCTTAGCATCACCTTTCTCCTCTCTTTTGAGCCCGATGAGGCACCTTGGGGTGAGGCCTCTCATTAAGTGTGTAGTATTTAGATTCAAGTTTATAAACTTGATTTTACAAATTTAATTTTGATCAAAAGCGAGTCACATAACCGTGATTTATATTTAAAAACTTTTATCTTAAAAGTGATTTGGGAGAATTGATATTATTTAAATATTATTTATCAAAATTATTTTTAAATGTGTAATTATCAAAAAAGTTATGCATCTTATGTTACTTTGTTTAATTTATTCTTATTATTTTATTTCATTAATTTTTAAATATAATTTAACAAATGATATGAATGTTGTAATAATAATTTTTTTTACTTTTTGATACTAGTATTAAATTAAAAATAAAAAATATAAATATTATTTTAACTTTTTAAATGAAATGTATAGTCTAAATAAAACAGATTATAATTTAAATAAAAATATATTATAATAAATAATTAATATAACATGCAATATGAAAAAGGGGAGGGCATACTAATCAGTATTCTACAAACTGGAGGGCATATTGGGATTAGTTGGGGAAAGATGACTATTAAACACTTCAACACCCTTAATATTGAACGCAAAAGTAAGTCAGTGTCACTTCTACTCAAACGGGAGTCCATGGCCAAACTTGATTTTGGTGCAATGGTTTCAAAAGACAGCCAAACAAATTTTGTCAAGCAAAATCACATTTCTAAGTATCCTTTTGTTTGTAGCATTCCCCTTATAGCCAAAGTTTTGTGGTTCTAAACAACCAGAATTATCTAATAATAATAATAATAAAACTTCCATGCTACTGTTTACCCAAAAAAGTGTGCTAACTACCATAAAAAAATAGTTTGATGAAATTTTTTTTCACTTTCTTATGAAAATTTAAATAATGAATAATTAATTCAGAGGCTAACAGCCTTGTAACTTAGTAAAGATTTTGGGAGGTATACAAAGGCCTAGATTCAAAATCCGATAACGGTTTATTAAACTTTATTTGATTATTTGTGCTATCCAATTTACAATAATATTTATAAAAGGATTTAAAATAATTAATACCAGGTATATACTGCCTAATGGAAACCAAAAAAAAAAAAACCAATTTAAATTGATATTCGCATTTAAAAGAATAATTAACTATTAAGAGAGGGGGTTGATTTTTTTTAATTAATTGAAAAATGAACAAGTGTTAACTATCATACAAAATATGATTAACTAATTCACAAGTAGGACTATCGGTATTCTTAATCGAATGTTGGCATCATTTCCCAAATTACTATAAAATCATTTCTTTAAGTCAAACCTTAATTAATTTTATTTTTATTTGTCTATTCATACTTTCGTAATAATAATTATTTTTAATTTTATTCATTTATTCAAACTCCGCATGAGTCATTCTTCATGACATATAGGTGTTGGTAACCAACCAAGTTAAACGGATTGAAATTGTAAAGATTGAACTGAAATAATGAACGAAACTAAGATTTTCTTAGTTGGATACAAATCAAACACCTCATCTTCCCACAGAACCAATTATTCTTTGACAACACATTAAAAATTGGTCACACATCAACAAACTAGCAGTGAAAGCTGGCTTGCAGACTTAGTCAAAATATTTACTGTTTTCACCGGCTCTGGTTCCTCAGCCAAAAATTTTCCCTTTCCGCTGGCTTCTGACTTTGGGTTCTAGCCAAAATTTTCCTTTTAACGTTTTTCCCTCTCTTTTTTTCGTTCTTTTTTTCTCTCTCTTTGTGGCTTAATTATTTCTTCTACTTCTTCCGTCTTTTTTGAATCCTAGGCCTCACCGCCACCTAGAAGCACCGCAACACTCACAAAACAATAAATCTTTTGGATTGTTCCTTCTTTTTTTTTTTTCTCTTTTACCTCCAGAATGTCAAGCCTCAACCTCATCATCCACAGCACAAACACATGTTGATCTGTTGCCATCGTTTTCAAAGCAACCACCAAAATGAGCTAGGCTCTATGCCGTTCCAACAAGGTACAAAAAGTGGGGTGGGGGATAAAACGCGTTTGCTTTGACATCAATATAAGTTAATGCAAAATCATTACAAAATCCAAATGGGACTAAATCATTCCAGTACCCTCAACATGATTCAGCTGCCAAATGCAAAGAGACTCTGCTCGATAAAACAGAAAAACGAATGAAGCAGTGGCATCGAGACGGAAGAAATGCCGGCAATAAACCAGGGGGGGCGATGTTTTGAGAAATTGATGTGAGGAAAAGAGGAAAATTACCGGGTATGAGGATTCGGATCTGATGTTCCAAAAATCGAAAAATTACATACGAGAAGGAGAGGGGAGCACATGGAGGGGAAGGGTTGAGGACGTGAGGTTGGGGCTTATTAGAATCGTAAGCCAGAGCGGATGAAAACAGTAAAAATTTTGGCCAAGTCTGCAAGCCGCTGATATGGTGATGTGGGACCAATTTTTAAGGTGTTGTAATTGGTTGTGTGCAAAGGTGAGGTGTTAAATTTGTATCTAACCAAGAAAATCTCCCAAAGTAATTAAAATTTGAATTTGTTTAGAAGTTGTAAGGAGATGGAGATTTGCCGTTAGTCTGGTCAAGAGCCGCCGCAGAAGGTTCTGCTGGTGGCGGATCTTGAGAAACACACTGAAGCAAAGAATATGAAGTTGAAAATTCAGGTTTGTGAAATTTTCTGTTTGATTTGATTTATGCCGTTTCTTTTTTCTGTGTGTGTGTGTTCAGCATGGCGTTCTTTGAGATGTTTGAACATTGGCGTCACGGAGCTCAGGGCCATTGGGTTGCCCGGAAAAGTTTGTAGAAAGTATCAAAGAAAAAAGGAAACAAGAAAAGGTTATCATAATAGACAAAGTAAAATCTACTTTTGTGACTAAAAAATAGAAGGGTAAAAAAATGGAAATGAAGCACCAGGAGAGTTGAAGTCAACATCAGAATAAAGTTTGTAATAAATAAAAAAAAGTACAAATAACGCGTTGTTGATGCCATCTTATCAGCCATGTGATTTTAAAAAATAGCAAGCCACCAAATATCGGGTAACCGTGGTTCCGAGTTTACATTTGTTTGTAGCATGCCCCTTAGCCAAAGGCGTGTGGTTCTAACTTCTAACAACAAGAGTTATGTGATGTGGATGTATGTGTCCGCTTAATTGAGTAAACTTGTTTGTTGTGGTTACTCCTATCTTGGTTTTATGAACATAGAACTTCAATTTCTGTCTTTCCATAATAATAATAATAATAATAAAAGATAAATAAATAAACTTTCATGTGGTGGGCTTCACTTCCTCTTCAAAAAAAAGTGTCTAACTACTCTTTACCCCCCCCCCCCAAACAAGGTGCTAACTATCATGAAAAAAGAAAAATAACGGTTTGTTGAAAAGTATTTTTCACTTCCTTATCAAAATTAATATAACGAAGAATTAATTTAGAGGATATGGTAAATATTTTGGGAGGTATAAAAAGGCTTAAATTCAAAGTCCGATTTTACCAAAAGAAATAAAATAAAATAAAAATCCGATATCTGTTTATTAAATTTTATTTCATTATTTCTGCTATCCAATTTTACAAGAATATTAATAAAAAGAATTTATATCATTAATACCGGGCATATACTACCTAATGGAAACAAAAGAAAAAAACCAATTTGGATATTGATATTCACTTTTAAAAGAATAATTAACTATTAAAAGTGGTTTTTTTTATATCAATTGACAAGTCATCAATCATTAACTATCATACAAAATATGGCCAACTAATTCACGGCTGGCTATTAACACTCCTAATTGTTAACATTGCTCGCTTCACTAACAATTTTTAATTGTCATTTTCAAAATTATCCTTAAATCATTTATTTCTTATTAAAGTCAAATTTTATTTATATTTATTTATTTACACTCCCATAATATTAATTATTTATATTTCTACTTATTTATTCAAACTCCACACGACTTTGCAAAACATGAGTGTTCCTAACTAAATTAAATTGATTGAAATTGAACTCCAAAGATGAACAAAAGTGAATAAAATTTGGTTTTGTTTGGTTTCTTTCAATGAAAACAAATCAACTTAGTTTGATTTATTATAAAACTGAATCAAAATAAAACTAAATTGAACTCATATAAAACTATCATCCAAATGAGTAATGAAACCTATTTTTTTGGATAATAATACTTTGATTAATTATCAAATATTTATTTATTACTAATTATACTTTACAAGCTTTAAATATTTATTATGGAGAGTTGCCTTTATGTCATAGTTTTTTTTTCTAGAATACTTGCAAACTCTTTTGATGTATTCTCATACGTTTATTAATTACTATTTCTCACAATAAATATTTAAAGTTTAAAAATATAACTAATAATTAATAAATATTTAACAACTAATCAGAATATTAATGAATAATTTTATATTCTCCTACATAATCAATCTAATAATTTGTTTAATTACTAAATAAAAAAATATTAAATATAATATTAAATATATTTTAGGTTATCAGATATTAAATATTTCTAGGTTTTTATTTAATATTTCTTTTATTAAATATTGAAAAAATTATTTAAGAAGGTATAAATATACTTAATATTAATACTTCAAAAATTAAATGAATACCTTGCTAATCCTCTTTATTAAGATAAATATCAATGAATAAATATTTAATAAATTATAAAGGATACCCACTATTGGACATCTTGCTAATTCTCTTTAATAAAACTAGCATTTTGATAGGTACTTCTGCCTTTCAATTCACATTTTTAAAATTTTTTATTTATATAATTATTTTATAAACTAATTAATTATAATTTTAATAATGTTAATTATATAAATAAAAATAATTTTATAAAAAAATATATTTAAAGTTAATTATAATATATATATAAAGAGAAAAAAATATAATTCTTTATATTTATATTTAATTAATTATTAATGATTTTTTTAAAAAATTAAAAATTATAAAAAATTATCGTACTTTTCAATTTATATTTTTTAATTTTTATTTATATACATATATATATATATATATATATAAGTATTTTATAAATTAAGTAATTATAAATTTATTATAATTATAAATCAATTACTTAAATAAATATATTTTTGTAATAAAAATAAAACATATTTAAAGTAAATTATAATAGTATATATAAAAATGAGACAATTATCTGTATTTAAAATTAATTATAATTATAAAATATAATATTTGTATTTACAATTTTACTCACTTTTTTATTTATATTCAATTAATTATTAACAAATTTTTAAAAAATTAAAAATTTGAGATCAAATAAGATAATTTTTTTATAATAATATAGATAATTAATATATATATATATATGTTTAAATTAATTTATTTGTATTAAAATTAATTTATAATCAAATGTTTATTATATATATATATATATATATATATATATATATATACATGTTTGATTTTGATTAATATTAAAAAATTATTTTTTTAAATTATTTTAATAAAATTTTAATTATAAATTATTTTAAATATTAAAATAAGATAATACAAAAACAAACTAAGAAAAAGCTTTAGAGAAAAGTAATTTTTTTTTTTCTAAAAATCACCGGTTACATTCATGCATTGTCTAATGATAAGTAAATGTTTTTTTTTTGACGTGAAGTAAATGTCTTTTTGGGCAAAACGGTAGAACGTAAATTATTTTGTACCATACCAGATAACGTGTTGAGATCAGGTGTGGACCATTCCTCCTGGGAAGCGAGCCCACATGGGTTACGATGCTATCTAGGGTCAAATCCTCTTTTATTATACGCGCTTCGGAATACTATGCTCTCGCTTTTTTCTTCTTTAAGTATGCGCTCTCAGCCCCTCTCGCCTCCCTCGCTCGAATTCCCCGAGATTCGCGTCTCTTGTGAGCAGATACGACACAACACCACAGCGCCGAGAAATCTCTAGCGAGAGCCTCTGCTCTCTGATTTCCACCGCAATGGAGAGCCTCTTGAAGGATTTCGAATTGGGGCACAAGAACCCTTCCATTGAAGCCCTGAGGCGATGGAGGTCCGCCGTCAGCTTGGTCAAGAACCGCCGCAGAAGGTTCCGCATGGTGGCCGATCTGGAGAAACGCACCGAAGCGGAGAATATGAAGCTGAAAATCCAGGTTTGCGATTCTCTGTTTGATTTGATTTATGCCGTTTCTTTTTTCAATTTTTATGTTCTGCATGGCGTTCTTTGAGATATTTGAACATTAGTATCGCGGAGGTTAGGGGCCATTTGGTTGCCAGGAGAAGTTTGTAGAAAGTACCAAAGAAAAAAGCGAAGGAAACGAGAGAAGGTTCTCGTAATATATACCAAACAATGTAAAATTCACTTTTATGACTAAAAAATAGAGAAGAAAAGGGAATCGAACACTAGGAGAGTTGAAATAAACTTCTATTATCAAAATTTTTTTCCTTCTTCCATAGCGAAAACTCACAAGCTACCTGTGTTACGTTGCTGAGGGAAATGAAAAAGAAAGGGGGGAAAGAGTTTGAAAACGATGTTTGTTTATCTGCTACAATAATAACTATCGAGATGGAACAGCCATTTTGTTGTGGTTTCTCGGGGTCCAAGACGAGAAGCTTAGGGTTCTTGGCAGTTTCCGTTTGGCCAAAAACGAATGTCTGAAAATAGAAACGAGCGTCGCAGCTGAATTTCCAGTTCTGGTTTCCCATTTGCATATGCATAGACTCTAGAATTTGGCATTGGTCCCATTTGGATGTGGTTACTATTTTATGTAATCAGAAAGCCTTTGAAAACTATTTTTTTTTCCTAAAAAATAAGTAGAATCAAAACATGTTATGAGTAAATGTAAATAAATAAATGATTAAACTATTTTAAATAATCTTTTAAATATATGTGATATTAAATTAATTTTTTAAATATTTAAAATAATATAAAAATATTTTTTTAAAATAATATTTACATATTTTTTTAAAATTTTAAAATATTAATTTAATCTCACGTATTTTTAAAAAAATTAAATTAATATTAAATATTTTTAAAAAATTAAATTAATGTCAAATAAATTTTATTAAAAAAAATGAAAGTTTAGTCTACATAAATTGAGTGATCTTACCGTCAAGGTCTGCCGCGGACCCATTTCTCTGCCATTGGTTACCGTCAAATGTGCTCGTCACGTTCGATGGTGTTCTCCATGACTTGTGAGTCGTGACTTGTGACCTCAAAAATCGGAAGAGAAAAAACGTTCATGGCCTTATTTCACATTGGATGGACGGCAAATAAAGTGACTTTGAGTTGAGTCATGTTTGTAACAATCTGACGGGGTCGACCCGTTCGGATGGCCGGATCACTGTTCGACCGTTGTTCCGAAATAAAAAATAAAAAAGAGGCCAGATAAAAAGATTTTTTTAAAAAAAATTCACATAATTCGGTTTTTATTTGGCTGAATTGAATTTTACCCGAATCATAGATTTTGACTGAAATACAAGTCAAACTCTTTAATCAGACCGGCCAAATGGATTGATCACTAGTTTTTAAATCCAACCGGCCAGGTTGGATAGGTTCGTATGTAATGATGTTTGGATGAAGATTTTGGGAAGAAAAATAATGCTATGTTTGGACGATATATTAGGAAGGAAAAATAAAGAAAGAAAAAAGTTTATTACAAGTGTTTGTCTTGTTTAAAAGTTTTATAAAAGAAGAGAAAGAAAATGAGAATTTTTAAGTAATTTTTTAAAATTTTAATATATTAATTTTTATGAATATTTTAAAATTTTTTCAATTTGAAAGATTTGAGAAGATTTAAAATATTCAAATAAAGAAAGAGAAATTTTTTTTTAATCTAACCACCAGTATCTTTTTTCTATTTATAAGGCTCTAATATTAGATCTTGCTTAAGAGGAATAAAGTAATAAACTCTTCACCACTTGAACTAACTACTTTTTGGTAAAGAAAATTTATTAATAAACTTTTAATTTTTATTTTTTTTTATTTTTTTTTTATTTTTTTTAATTTTTTAAAACTTTCAGACATAACGTAAGATAACGAGAGAGTTTATTATAAATTTTCTCTTATTTAAAAGATTTATAAAAGAAAGAATTTGTGATTTTTAAGTAATTTTTCAAAGTTTTTTCTTATTAATTTTAATAAATATTTTAAAAAAATTTTAATTTAAAATATTTAAATAAAAAAATATATTAATTAACTTCACTTTTCTCTTTCTTTCCTTTCTTTTTTCTTTATTTTTTTAAAATTCTTTTCCTAATCCTCTGGTTCAAATTCCTGATGTATGCAGAGTATATGTCGTTTTTCATTTTAGTGGTCTTAATTAATAATTTAATTCAGAGTGCATCTGTGTGTGGTAGGATTTATCCGATGTTTGGAACACTTTAATTTATAATTGAAAAAATTTATTTAAAGTGAAATTATTTATAAATTCTATCAAAAGTGATAAGATTTATTATTATGAGATATTACACAAAATAATTTAAAATTTAAAATTAATATTATCCCAAGTAAGTTATATTATTAGACCATCATTTTAAAGATTCTAAAGGGTAGGTATATATTATTTTAAAATAAAATGCTCCCTAACAACTCGAAAAATATAAAGCTTTGTTACGTAACCACCAAAAAAAAAAAAAACTTTTGAAAATTTTTATTTCTAAAAAAATCGGAGTTTGTTTGCATGAGGTGAGGATGATAGTTACAAGTTTACAACACTAGCATAATAATTTAATTGTAGTGTTTTCGTATAGTGCGGTCACAGTGAGAGCTAAGCTTTATTAGTCAGACTTCATTTATAGAAGCAACTTTTTTTGTTTTATTCAACGTAGTGATAACGGCAGCCAACGAAACTTCCTTGAAATTTCGGTGGCCGGTCGTGGCCAAAATGATAGTAATGAAGCAATACAGTGACATTGTTTGACAACGACAGAAATTTAAAAGAGACAGCGTTAGGGAACGAGACAGTGGGAAAGAAAAATAAGACATGACTTTGGATGGGTTCACTTCGATGACACATGGGGACAGCCGTATCATGTGGCGGCAGTGTTTTACGTAATGATATAACTGTCAATTGACTATATCTTTTTTTCCTTTTCTTTTCGGCCTTGAATTGCCAATGACTTTAACGCGGCTTATACGCGTCTGGTTGAGTGATCGATGAGATCAAACCCGCGTCAACATTTGAAATTTACATCCGTTGATTAAGCATGCCGATTGTCCATGATTTCAACAACGACGGACGGTTGGGTGAGGAAGTAAGTAGTTACACCGTACAAGGGACTTTCAGTTTCAGACTGCTGGAAAATGACGAGGTTTTATTTTGGATTTTGATCAGTACAATTCAACACGTAGGGTTAACTTTTGCTATATGTATATTGGATATACTGAATGAGATTCTAGGGCCGAGTCAGAAATATGATGTTAAGCAACTCATGTACCAATAATTGTAAAACTTAAAAATTCTTAGGAAGACATATTTCATCTAAAATTTTTTGGTTCCTAAAAGATACACTCTTTATTAATTTGGTCATTTAGAGATAAAATTTATCAATTGAGTCCCTAAAACTTGAAATTTTCATATTTTTTTTATTCCTTCATCCATTTAAATTTAACGGTGTTTACTTTAAAAGTTGATTTGTGATATTAAAAGACTGGCCAAATGATATCGTTTTAGCCTAATTGGCAGATTTAGACAGGCCATGTCATCTTTTAACATTACATATTAGCTTTTAAAGTTAGCACTGTTAAGCTCAAATGGATGGAGGGATGGGAAAAATTGGAAATTTCAAGTTTTAGGAACTAAATTGATAAAATTTATATATAAGCAACTTAATTAATAAAGGATGTATCTTTCAAGGACTAAACTAGGGTTTTACTCTATAATTTTTATCTACTATCAATTTTTTTTTTTTTAATATCATATGAGTTCCTAGCCCATTGGCTCAATCCAACTTGGCCCAAACTAAGCATACTTGGCTCAAATAAGATGACCACCTCTATTGGATGGTTGGCCAATTCAAGCAATTGACAATGATTACAATGTTTGAATTCAAGTGAGTGGAAGTCCCACATGGAATAGGAATGGGCTAAGTGAAGATCATATAATGGATCTCCCCGATCCCATTGTTTGGGCTCCCTCGTGCTTCTAACAAGTGTTATCAGAGCTGATGGTTCGGCTGGAACGAGTATTTGGCTCGGTGGTACAAGCTCATGTTGGCAGGCCCGGCCTTGTGGGCTTGGTTTGCCACCGTATCTCAAACACACTTTCGCTCGAGGGGGAGCATGATGACTCACACTTGGGGGGAGACTGTTGGAATTCAAGCATGAGTGGAAGTTTTACATGGGATAGAAATGGTCTAAGTGAAGACATATAAGTGGGAAGATCCATAAACTTAATGCCTTAAGGTTCTGAGCTAAGGTGTGATGTCAAAGTCTACAAGTGTGGTTCATCGCGCAAGCCCGTTCACTAATGGATCTTCCCGATTCCACGGTGTTGAGCTTCCCCTTGCCTCTAAGAAGAATGCCCTTCATCTCTAAGGATTTGACAGAAATTTTTATATATTTTGAAAGTAATATACCAATCTAATAAAAACATAACACGTGATACACAAAATGAATGTATGCCATCAAATTAGATTTATCATATTATATAATAAAATTTAGATAAAGATGTAAACCATTGAGAGTATTACTTTTAGAGTGCCTAAGTATTTCTCAAGGATTCGGATTACATGTTCCCACCTAAGCATCCCACCACTATTATCATATGGTCCTCTCCAATAAACTACCACTATGATCTTGAAACATGGACGTATCCCATAATCACTCTCACTTGAGGACATATTCTATTGGTAAATGTTTGCCTCAACCCTTAAGTAAGATCTATCCCAATCTACTTTCATATACTCACCGTTGACACTTACTTACTTAAGCATTAGAGTCCCTTTTGCAAGTACCCCTATGACGCTCACATTCCAATCATTGAAGAGTTTGCCAGCCACTAACAAGCAAAACATTGGCTTCATCTATGGAAAACTATTAAAACTATTCCCACCATCTAAAAGAAAAGCCAAATTCAGAAACCAAACCTAGCATGGACCAAATAGATGGACAAGAAGCCTCGTACACCTGTGAAAGAGCCATTCTCTGAATTCATCATGGTCATACCTCTGCCTAACAACTTTCGCCTACCCTACAAACCTAGAACTATATGATAGGTCCACAGAGCCATTGAAATACATAGAAGCCTTCGGATTAGCCATGCTCCTCTCCGGAGCTTTCGATCCCATAATGTGCCAAGCATTCTCAAGTACAGTCAAGTAGGCAGGGCTGTAATGGTTCTCATCACTGGCCCTTGGTCAATTTTTGACCTTCAAGAGCTTGCCAGGAGATTCACCTCCCACATATCCACTAGCTTGACACATTAGAAGACATCCACTAGATTGATCAACTTCTAACAAGAGAAGAATGAGTAATTGAAGGAGTTCATGGGGGGGCAATTCAATTGCGAGGCCTTCCAAATTCAAGATCTCATTAGGAAGGTCTCTACGAATGCCATCATGGATAGCTTGCAAATTGGACCATTCGCAAACTCTCTGGTTAAAAGGCCAACTTGCTAACAGGGATGCATTTAGGAGGTGGTCCACCAAATACATCAATATGGAGAAAATCTCCAAAGCTAAGAGACAAGTAGAAGACCAACTGAAGAGGAGAAAAGGGGGAAATTGAGGAGAGAATCTAGAGAAAAAGGGCCTCCCCCCCGAGTGTTTCTCTACAAACACGTTGTTCACTCTTCTGCAAGGCAGAATTTCGGAGGAAGTCTACAACATTGAAATTAGATTGCTAAAAGGGAAGAAGTTGGGGCTATCAACCTAGACAAGACAAAAAGATGTGAGTACCATAAAGATTATGGCCACAATACATATGAATGTGTTAAACTAAGAGATGAGATAAAAGCCCTCAACTGATGAGAAAACTCAAGAGGTATGTAAACTACCCCAAGTAAGATAATCGTCAAACACAGAACAACCAATCTGAGTACAAATGGAAGCACAACCATTCCCCCTAGATCCTATACACAGAAGAAGCGGATCAAAGAGGTACCCAAATCCACTCGTGCAGATAAGGAAAGAATCTGAGGAGTCATTAACACTATTGCCGGTGGGTTTGTAAGAGAAGGAACATCTCAAGCAACCTAGAAAAAAAGAAAACACTTACTAGGCGCTTGGTTTGTGGAATATTTTTTCATTCTTAAATGCTGGATTCCAATGTTTGATTCAAGAATTAAAAAAACATTCCCATGTGATTCTCATAAATGATTTTCGTCCAACATTCCTACACTTTCATTCCTATAGGGAGAGGTGGGTCTTCTACATTCCCACGGCATGAGAATATTCTGTCTTGTGTAATGTCCAAAATTCCTACCCCTCCATCGTCACTTCATCACCAATCACCACAGCAGCCATTAGCGACCACAGTTGGCCATCGCCCACCCTCGCCGATTGCTAGAATAGGTCTGCGACCATCGTTTTCCACCATCACCAATCGCCAGAATTGGGCCACCCTCTACCATGGCTAGCGGTTAATGGTGGCCAGAGTCATTTCCAAGAATATTGAAGTCAACCAAACATAGTAATCATCTTTCCCTAATAATAATGCTATTCCTGGGAGTATAATTTCAAAACTTGAACTAAGCCCAGTTAAGGATTGTCATGAACACGGATGAGAAGTACAAGAACAGACCAAGGACAAGTAGTGAAATTCCAATATTCTTTCTCGAAGAAAGATTACAGGGGAATAGAAAGTGTTAGAACCAGGGAAGCTTGGCTAACGTACCCTACCACAACACCTTCAAGAAATTACAGCTTCAACACTCCAATTTGCAACCCTTCAATGGCTCCGTAGTCAGATTCACTAACATCTCAGGGAAAGACAAAGGCTACATTGAATTGCAAATAATACTTGGGCAGGGTCAATGACTAAGTCAATCAATGTCAAATTGTTGATTATTGAAGGCAAGTCGGTTTACAATGCCATTATAGGTTCTCTCCTTGAACTAGCTCACAGCCATAGTATCAACAGGCTACCTAGCACTCATTCGCAACCCAAGACAACCAAGTTGGCACAGTGTATGGAGACCAAGCAACCCCCAGACACTGCTGAAGTATTAGCCTAAAGCTCAACGCATACGAAAATCCCATCCAAGGAGGCTCAGAAGCACATCGGTCGCACCATGTACTGAAGAAATTTGATAATAGGGAGGACTTACAAGCTAGATGCCCACAACCAGGAGAGTTACCAAAAATTCAGGTGGGAGTTGCTTGGAGTCACATTGTCTCCTCTACTCATGTGGGGTGTTAATCCCATGCAATAAGGTATTGATCCCATGCTTCTCCTTCCTTTCTTCCTATGGTACACCTTGGCAATAGTAGGTGTGCTGACACTAACCCTTTTTTTTTTCCCTTTCATTGCTCTACAATAACGTGAACAATAACCTTCTCTTCTGCATTATAAATAACCTTCACTTGTTCAAATTTGTTAGAATTAACATGTGTAAAATGTGTGTATTATTATCACATATTACTATATCATAGGTTAGTAGATTTTTGGGCTTGTAATTAGTCTAGTTAGCCCTATAATTCCTCTGTACATTTATTGTGGTCACTATATAAATAACACAGTTTCTGTGTGTAGAAAACACACAAGATTCCTCAATATCTTTCTTTACATGATATCAGAGCCTCTATGGCCAAGTGGTCAAGAGTTTGATCCTTGCCGCCCTTATTCTATACAATTAAATTGAATTTCAGCACAAAGTAAAGTGGGCCTGTGCATTGTCCAAGCTTCAAGCCCAAAGGACTCTTGCGTAAGGGGGGGTGTTAGATATAAAACCATTCATGTGTCTTCACCTAATAACTTAAGTTTTTAGGATAGTTGGTTCATGACAAAATTCATGTGAAAAAATGTAACTAGTAAAAGAAGGTAATTGATGGCTTTCAATATTTCCTTTAGCTGTCAGGTAACCCACATGCTACAAATTGTTAATGATTCATAAAAATGGGAAATCTTAACAAATTTATTTGATCTTAAATTTTAACAGAGATTTTCTTGAAAGAATTCACCAAAATATTCTCAAAGTTCAATCTTACCATGGTATTTACCTACCAGATGCAATGACCATTATTCCCCTATGCAATCGTTTTCAGATATATATTGTCAGTTTGTCATTACTAGTTTGAGTATATTATCTTTATTTTCTCCATCAGGAAAAAATTCGGATTGCTCTTTATGTTCAAAAGGCAGCGTTGCAATTTATGGACGGTATGGTACTCAAAATTTCTATAGTTGAAGTTCATATAATTGCTTTAGAAGTAATCATTTTCTCTTTCTGTGCTTTCTTAGTTCATCTGGTTTTCTTGTGCAGCTGGTGGTCGAGTTGAATACAAGCTATCAGAAGAGGCGAGAGAAGCTGGATTTGATATTCATCCAGATGAGATTGCATCTATTGTTCGTGGCCATGATTATAAGAACTTGTGTAATATTGGTGGGGTTGAAGGGATTGCAGGGAAACTCGCAGTCTCAGTGGATGAAGGTGTCAGTGAAGACAGTATAAATAGCAGGCAACAAATTTATGGGGTCAACTGTTATACAGAGAAACCTTCTAGAACCTTCCTGACATTTCTGTGGGAAGCACTGCAGGACTTAACTCTAATCATTCTCATGGTTTGTGCTATAGTTTCTATAGGTATGGGGATTGCCACTGAAGGGTGGCCAAAGGGAACGTATGATGGTGTGGGAATCATACTTAGTGTATTCTTGGTAGTCATTGTTACCGCTGTCAGTGACTACCAGCAATCCCTGCAGTTCAGGGATTTGGACAAAGAGAAGAAAAAGATCTTTGTTCAAGTCACCAGGGATGGGAAAAGACAGAAGATCTCAATTTATGATCTGGTAGTGGGAGATATTGTTCATTTGTCAACTGGTGATCAAGTTCCAGCTGATGGGGTTTTTATATCAGGATACTGTTTACTTATTGATGAATCAAGTTTGTCAGGTGAGAGCGAACCAGTAAATGTATATAAAGAAAAACCTTTTCTTTTCTCAGGAACCAAAGTGCGGGATGGTCAGGGGAAGATGTTAGTTACTACTGTTGGAATGAGAACTGAATGGGGAAAATTGATGGAAACTCTAAATGAGGGAGGAGAGGATGAGACCCCATTGCAGGTGAAATTGAATGGAGTTGCTACAATTATCGGTAAAATTGGTTTGATTTTTGCTGTGCTGACATTTTTGGTGTTGACAATAAGGTTTCTGTTTGAAAAAGTGTATCATGGTGAGTTTACTAGTTGGTCTTCAAATGATGCGATGAAGCTGCTGAACTACTTTGCTATTGCTGTAGTCATATTAGTTGTTGCGGTTCCTGAAGGATTACCTTTGGCTGTGACACTGAGTCTTGCTTTTGCAATGAAAAAATTAATGAATGAGAAGGCACTTGTGAGGCATCTTTCTGCATGTGAGACTATGGGTTCAGCTAGTTGCATTTGCACAGATAAGACAGGGACATTGACCACTAACCATATGGTGGTTAATAAAATATGGATATGTGAAAAATCCATGGAGACGAAAGGTAATGAGAGTGCAGACGGACTGAAAACTGAGATATTTGAAGGAGTTTTGAGCATCCTTTTGCAGGCTATATTTCAAAATACTTCTTCTGAAGTAGTTAAGGATAAAGATGGAAAGAACACAATATTGGGAACACCAACAGAATCAGCATTATTGGAATTTGGCTTGCTTCTGGGTGGTGATTTTGATGCCCAGTGTAGAGCATATAAGATACTTAAGGTTGAGCCTTTCAATTCAGTCCGGAAGAAGATGTCTGTGCTTGTGGGTCTTCCTGATGGAGGAGTCCGAGCTTTCTGCAAAGGTGCATCAGAAATAATATTAAAAATGTGTGACAAAATTATTGATTGCAATGGAAAAGTTGTTGATCTTCCTGAAGATCGGGCAAATAATGTCTCTGATGTTATAAATGGCTTTGCCTCTGAAGCTCTGAGAACTCTTTGTTTGGCTATGAAAGATATAAATGAAACCCAAGGGGAAACTAACATCCCTGATAGTGGCTATACTCTGATAGCCATAGTAGGAATCAAGGATCCTGTACGCCCCAGGGTTAAGGATGCTGTTCAAACTTGTTTAGCAGCTGGAATAACTGTCCGTATGGTCACTGGTGATAACATCAATACAGCTAGGGCTATAGCTAAAGAGTGTGGTATACTTACTGAGGGTGGTGTAGCCATAGAAGGACCAGAATTTCGTAACTTGTCTCCAGAGCAAATGAAGGATATCATACCAAGAATTCAGGTTCTGATCTCATTGTAAATTGTGACTTCAATTTCTCTTGAGATGCCTGTCTTTCTTATGTACTTAATATGGTTTCAGGTGATGGCACGATCCTTACCACTTGACAAGCATACCTTAGTAACCCATTTGAAGAATATGTTTGGTGAGGTTGTTGCTGTTACTGGTGATGGAACCAATGATGCTCCTGCACTGCATGAGGCAGACATTGGACTTGCCATGGGCATAGCTGGAACTGAGGTTTGTATCTCTTACTTGTTCACTGTGGTGATTCTGACAGTCAAGTGTAGTAGTCCATGTGATTTGGTTTTGTATAATTCCCCTGCATCTTGTTTAAGACAGTAGATGTTATCTTCCATTCTAGTTACTTTATATATTTCCCAATGCTTTGCATTTCTCCTTTCCGTCTTGTCCTTCCTTCTCTCTTCTGTTTATAGTTGCAAATTATATCCTTAAATTAGGAGAGACTGACTATTATACAAGTCCTGTATTATCTCCATTCAGGCATCAGTGTAGATAACTAAATCGGTGGTCTGTGCTATACTTTTCTTCAATTCATAAACATTGATGCCTTTGAATTTGAAAGACATACTCACCCTTTTAACCCTCTGTACCTTCAAAATTTTCTCACCAGATTGCAATTTATAACCTTATGATGATCCAATTATTTCTCCTCTCATGTAAGGCTACTTGTCACATCCATTATATTTACCATAATGCTGTTCCAAATCTAGGATAAGTTAATATTCATCAAGTGTAAAAAATTGTACATCTTCTTGAGCAATCATTGGGCCTCTTAGTTGTGTATTAACTACATTCTGGTTATATTTTCAGCTGGGCAGCACTTATCATATTCTTTTAGACTTGTACTATTTGTTGCGGTATCTATTTATATATTAATGCCTGTTTGATGCTATCAATATCTAATACTATAAATTTTTTTCTTCGTGAAATAATACCGTTTACAGGTTGCAAGAAAATGCTGATGTCATTATAATGGATGATAACTTCACGACTATTGTCAATGTGGCTAAATGGGGACGGGCAGTATACATAAACATTCAAAAATTTGTGCAGTTTCAGTTAACAGTCAATGTTGTTGCTCTGGTTATTAATTTTGTTTCTGCATGCATCACTGGTTTGTTGGTTTTTAAAAGTCTTGTTTTCCATTTAAATTCTGTTGAATTTGTTTAATGGAACATGGGTAATAGTTTTCTTCTTTACTCTCAGGATCTGCTCCACTCACAGCTGTTCAGTTGCTTTGGGTCAACTTGATTATGGACACTCTGGGTGCATTGGCCCTGGCTACTGAACCTCCTAACGATGGACTTATGAAAAGACCCCCAGTTGGAAGGGGAGCAAGCTTTATTACCAAACCCATGTGGAGGAATATTATTGGTCAAAGTATATATCAGTTAATTGTCCTTGCGATTCTAAATTTTGACGGGACGAGGCTACTCGGAATTGGTGGTTCAGATGCAACTGAAGTACTCAACACTTTGATATTCAACTCCTTTGTATTTTGCCAGGTACAGTATGGCATACTCCGTGCACGCACACGCACACACATCAATTGTGACATATTTTAAGAGGCGAATAAATGGTTGAAATTCAAACATTAAGTCAACCGTGCTGTTGAAAGAGGCCACATGATGTTATAATCCAAGTAGTTGATAAAAAAATTTTAAATTCTAAACATGCAAATAAGATTTACTGAATTTTTATACAGAATGTTTTATTCATATAAAACTCAAACTAGACATTAATTATCTGTGAATGTATATATTTATTATACTTTGACTTGTAACGAGAAAGATTTATTTTTGTTCTACTGTTAGTATAAAATTTTTTTTTTATATTATCATCTAATCGCATGTTATCTATTTGAATTTTTAGATAATTGTTATTTTAGTCAAAAAAATTTACTGATTTAGCGACTTATGATTGGATGATAGTATAAAACTTTTTATATTGACGATAAATCAAAACTAAACTACAAGGAAAAAACACATCTTTCTGCAAAATAATCTAATATACAGTGTATTTAAAAATCTAGATTATAGACTGTAATAAACATCATTTAGTCAGTTATTCATTTATATCTATATTGTGGGGAAAACAAATGCAAGTTGCAGTTTACAATAATCGAATTCATAGATGTTGCTAGTAACGTTTATCTAATAATATTAAGTCATTTATCTTTGGGAATAACGGCATCCTCTTCTAGTGAGGATGGATAATAATAAAACAAGTTCAAACCTATTAAAAGTTCTAGTGTGACATAAATTTTAAAATCTTAACTTGTTCGTACCATTCCTACTGGTCTGTATGATCCATCAATTTGGCCTGAAATACTGTAATATAGCACTCAGTATAATGTATAAATGATCTAGTGCTTTGTGTCCTACTTATTTAGCTTGCTGTTTTCCCTTTGTCTCTCTTTTGCCAGGTGTTTAATGAGATAGCTAGCCGAGAAATTGAAAAGATAAACATATTTAGAGGCATTTTTGACAGCTGGATATTTTTGGTGATAATTTTCTCCACTGTGGCATTTCAAGTGGTCATAGTTGAGTTCCTGGGAACTTTAGCCAGCACAGTGCCTCTAAACTGGCAACTCTGGTTACTCAGTGTCTTAATTGGAGCACTTAGCATACCTGTATCTGTTATCCTCAAGTGCATCCCTGTTGAAAGAGATACTACTAGTAAGCGCCATGATGGTTATGAGGCACTGCCTTCTGGTCCCGAGCTAGCATAGAAAAAGGGAAGTGTATGGTTAATGGTTCCGTACTCCTGCATGCAGATTTGTTTTATACTCTTTTCTTGTTTTTGGGAAACTAATCTCACGAAAAAAATTGGATGAATATCTACACTAACGTCTAACCAAAGTACTTTTTGACCTCTCAGTTTGCATTGATGATTTCTCCTGGCAGTGTCATATTAAGTTTTGTATACCATGTGGGATTTTCAGGCAGGAGAAGTGTGCATTTGGAAAACATATGGTTTATTGGGGAAAGATGATTCTGAAGGTAAATGAGAAAACACTCTCTCTGCACTGTACAATCCAATTGCTTTACGCAAAAGCATTGTGTTATTTTGTCATATTAGCAGTTGTATGAGTAGCATTTTCATTTGAGAAAAGTTAGAAACTTCTGTAACTGATAACTCTTACATAATTGTCCATAGAATTCATTAAGAAAAGATTAGGTTATTCAAGAGGTTGCACGTAACTTTTCTTTTTGACGAATTGCAAATGTTCCATTCATGGGAATAGGAACTGGACTGTTTGTATTGTGCTTAATACTTTTTGAAGCCTAGGTAAATTGTTGTCAATTCTTCTCTTTGGCACCCACTAGATGGCAAAGATGTCAATAGGCTCTTCATTGGTAATGACGGCTTTGTAGAGCAGATATAAATTACATAATTTTGAATATCAAACTCAGCATCATGATCTTAATTACTTAATTCAAAGTTAATTTTGAAATAAATTGTTGAGTCTTTGTACAAATAATTTCTTCTGTTTCAACTCTTCCCATTAAAAAATTGGCACGTTTACTTGGAACAGAATGAAAGTGACACATAAATGTTTGTGATACATACAACAAAATAACATTATAAAATTACTTCCCAGCCCCTACTCTCCTAGTCACATTACAAAGAAAATTGTTCATATATATATATAAACTACAACAACAAAATTACACGAAGACAATCAATGAATGTGAGAGATCGTTCATCTAAACCTCTCTTGTGTTTCTCCATATGCAGCTACTCCCATTACAGTTACTGTGTAGCCAGCCATGCCAACTACAGTGACAGGGTTTCTGAATAGGATTATTGAGATAACAACAGCTACAGCACCCTTCGCATTGCCTAATACCTAGTTAACATAATTTGAGAGGAATTTAGTGTATGAATTGCAGAAAATAACAAAGCAAGTTTGAAATAAGCACATCTTGACATGAAAAGTTAACGCTATTTTGGGTCTGGAAAGGCTCTATTAAAACCCAGAATGCGACTTGCACAATCAAATAATTGAAAGGACTCAATGGAACCTAGATATCTCAACATCATTAAACTGTCTAAGGAAAATTATTCTTTAAAAAAAAAAAAGAAAAAAGTGAAACTACATACTGCAAGAAACTGAAGGAAATTTCATTAGAACTTAAACTTTTCATATTAATTTTCAACATCAAATGCTTCTTTTGTTCCTTCAAGAAACAATAGCATATAAACTTATGCATAGCACAAAATATGCTAAGCAAACTTATTATGATTTGAAATTTTTATAAAAGATCAAGCATACAATTCAGTAAAACATTAAAAGAAATTATGTGGATCAAAATAGTCCTATAGAGAGGAGTGAATCATTGAGACTAATGAAGTATGTCCATCTTTCATTTCATAGCATCAAGACACATCGGTTGAAAGTTAAAGATCGAATATCCTATATAAAATGTAGACACAAGTCAAATTTAGTTGGCTATTGATGGTTTTAATTAATATATAAAAAAATTGTTCTTCATCATTCTTTTAGCTTTTAAGTAAATATGTTATCATAATTTCTAGTAGCGGGCAATGAGAATGAAAAAGTCAAACCTGGAGTGTCAGAGCACTTGTATGTTTAGTCACCAAGAAGTTTGTTAAGTTACTGCATATGCTGTAACTGAGTTAAGTAGAAGAAGTATCCACATAGACTTATGTTCCCTTCCAAGCGTTATTGTGACATCTAAGACATTGGGCTCCATGATAAGCACTGCAGGCAACAAAACTACGAGAGCAATTGGAGACATGTACAGGAGCAAATTCATCGAGTTCAACTTTTCCCTGTTGTGTTGAAGTGGATGCAACATTATAAGCAGCTTTTTGCCATTAATAAAGGCATAATCCTATTTGGTTTACTAAGAGTCCAAGAGATTATGGGGAGGAAGAAACCTCAACTTCTGGTCATAATCATACAATAAAGATAACTTGAAGGAATATAAAATTTCCTATGCTATTATAAAGAAAAGAAGAAGAAAAATGATAAAGGAATCTTAATTTGCATTGTAAGTACAGATAATTTTAGCGAGGGTTTCAAAATTAGAGAGGAGAAAAAGATATAGTCTGATGCCTGCAACCCAATTACCCTGTTGTACCCAAAAGAAAAAATAAAAGACTAAGCAAAATGTCCAGGGACAAGATAATATGTGTGTGTAGTGTGTGGTGTGTGTGTGTGTGTGTTTCCTTGAGAAGTTAAGAATTAGTAAGTTAGATAAACGAGTTGAGAAATGTTAATAAAGGCCATGAAAGACAAGAACAGAGCCAGGTCAAAGTTAAAGTTTGGAAATGAATGATTTGTTACTCAATACAATTGGAGACCATGTCTTCTATTAAGCTCATTAACAACTACTCCCTTCCAATATCTTTAAAAATAATCATATATACCATATGACTATGAAAACAACATTATGATTCTTTTCTCCTCCTTTTACCAATATTCCTTGCAAGAAAATGTGCATAATTTAAAAATGAAATACTAAAAGAAAGGACTGTAAGACCTGTGCAAATATTTGCTAGGTCAACATCTTTATAACAGCCCTATGAAATAGAAGATCAGTATGTTTATGACCTTGACCTTGTATATTTACATATGGATTGTTGTGAAAAGAATAAACATATGTGCATATTCAGAGTAAAATATAAAGCAATTATTTGTATTAATTTTTCCTTCATAATTGAAAAATTTATAATTGAGCTGCAGATATCGAAACACTAACATACCAAAACAAATAATATAGGAACTTCCATTGGTTATATAACTAAACCACTAAAAAATAACATGCCATTATAGCCCAAACTTTTAGCAATAAGACATCATCTGTTGGGTTGGAAATAAAAAGATGAGTAAGAGGGGCAGATGATGGACAACAGTCTGCTTGATAACACTAGCTACTCTGATCGAATACCATCGAAGAATTCAATCACAATGAAGAAAAAAATTGACTTTTAAGAGCACTACTAAATTTGACCATCCTCCACCCAAGTTAGGTAATCATTATGTCTCTCAAAATAATTTTTCGGAGAACACCTCCATATCTCATCAAGATGCTGACTCTTTATATGCAATCTGCTGAAGAAGGGCATTAATTACTAATTTATACAGTATACTTAAACATATTGACTTTATATAACTAAGAGGGTTTGCTCAAGAATTTCAATCAGAACCCAGAATAATGTCTTTTGCTTAAAAAGGAAACCTACCCCAAATGACTTACATGTAAATAAGTAGAAAGCATAAAAAATAATAAAAAGTTTTAACAAAGAAACATCAGGGTAACTAGAACTTGCATTTTTCTTTTTTAATTGTATAAGAAGATGAAAAGCATGTTCCTCTGAGAGCATTTTTTCTGCCAACCATCTTTCATGCATAAGTAATTATTATAATATCTGCATGCTTAACTACAACAAGTGTGAAAAGGGTATCATTCTTTTTTTCAAATGATTTTTGGCTCCTTAGAAGTGTGGTTCTAGAAAGTATGATTCCAAAGTTTTTCATTTTTCTCATATATCACAAATCGATTCAAGAACAGGTTAGCTTCTGTATGTTAAACCAGAGCAAGCAACCAATCAGCAAAACAACTTTCAACTCAACAGTTACAATTTAAAAATACCCACTAGAGCTGAAGAATTAAAGCAATCCAATAAGATTTATTAGTAATATATTTGTTCTTGATCCACCATTCACAAAACTAAATATTTTCAGCCATTAAAGTTTAGGCACCTAGTCACTCCACAACCTCTACTACTGACCAATTGCAGCAGCCTATGATAGGAATTTTAAAAAAGGAAATGAACCATCTGAAAGAAAGCTCCAAAGACTAGAAATCTGATCTAAGTAAAGAATAACAATCATTTCTCGAGCACTGCTTTGTACATTCTTTTATTTGGCAAGCTAATATATTTGGTTCATAGCAAATGAAATGTTTCATTAGTTGCAAATACCTGATTTAAGAATGTTTTAACCTATAACAATACTGTTAAGACTTTCCAGATTTTTATTCATCATCAAATCTACTATTTGATGGTGTATCTTCCACTCACGGTACTGGTAACAACTTCCTGAAATACCTTCATAGGTTTGTTTCCCATGAAAAGTATAGCTAGTCTCTCACTAATGCACAAGTTCTGATTTCAAATAAGACACACTATAAATAAGGTGAGCGTTCCTATTGGATAGCAATTTCAGTAATCTTAAATTTTAGCTGACAGTTTTTTAACTTTAAAGTGAAAAACAAAGAGGAAGTTAAATTAATAATCATAGATAAAGTGTAAAATATTTACCCTTCAGAAGAAAGTAAAATGCCCTGCAGAACAACTTGAAAGCTCTTGCAGCAGTTGCACTTAGGCACATAATGAATCCAAATAAGTGAAAGCCTGGCTCGCCCTGCCATCACCACGAAAATCTTGTCGCTCCACAGAAGCCAAATGAATAAACGGATGGAAAAGAGGAAGGAAATATGCACCATACAGTCCTAACTCCTAAGGAACTACTATTCCTTGCCAATCACATAATGTAAAATTATTAAATCATAATGTAGTGTATGTAACAGAAACACAAGAATGTCCCGATAGTAAAAAATCTTAAAAAGCCTTATTCATGACAAACAGAGAGTAAATGTTTCTGCCTCCAAGGCACATGCTTTTTCCCGGCACTGAAATTTCTTTTTCTATGTCATGTTGGGAAGAAAAAAAGCACTCCAATTGTCTCAGATTTGCACTTCTTTAAATTGTTGAGATCACATTAACTTCAAGCAGTTTGCACTTTACATATCACCAGAAATAAATAGATTAAACTTCAAAATAATCACAGATCAGCTGAATCACACAAAACCATGATTTGCGACCACCAGCTAATCTGTTCAACAGGATTCCAGATCTGGAGTGGCATTTAAGGCGTAATGTAGCATTGACATGTTACCCAAATCTATAAGAAGATATTGTAGGTTATCCAAAATATATGTCTCTATAATTAAGACAAACTGACACAAGCAACGTTTACACATCAATATAAAAATCAATCAAGATACCTATTCTAACTCAAAAAGAAAAATATATCGTCATTACAAACAAGCAATCCACATGAGCAGAGTAATCAATTCAATGCATTGAGGTTATATAGATGATCCAGCAACAAAATAAACATACCCCACTTGCAATCACAACCCCAGCAACAACAGGCACAAGAGCAGCATATGTGACCCAGGCTTCTCGCTTTAAGGGTTGCCAAATAGGCGAAGACAGCCGTGAAAAAGGTGTGGTCGCACCCACGCGCTTGATTGAACGAGAACAGCGAGGTACCTGAGAGAGATGTTGCCACCCACCACAGACCCACAAAACACAAGGCTCAAAGTTGCAATCTTGATGAACTGGGACCTGGATTTGATACCTGCTGGGCACAACCTTGAAGAAGGCAATGAAATGTAGCTAAGAACAGCACACGGCAGACATATGGCACATTGTGAGAGATGGGAAACTTGAAGCCATAGTTGGAGAGCAGGTACTTGTTGAGGAGGATGACACCAATGTTGGAGAGTACCAGAGAGTCACAAGAGCAAAGATGAAGAGGGCTTCCTTTGTGGAGAACACCATCTTCCCAGGCCTGGCTGCAATGGGTGCCTGGATTGCACAGGAAGCTATCATTTGAACTAATTTCAATCAAAAATGTTTTGTATTTTTATTTGTTTTTGTTTTTTGGTTTTTACCTATTTAGTTACTTACCCCACTTTCTTTCCCTGTGACTTGTTATCATTTTCTAAGGGTGCTTTGATCTCATGCTTGAATGAGCATGTGTGCTCATTGAAACTTTTTGTTGGCTTGTGTGCAGGTGGGGAGATGGGAGAAGAAAAGCCCCTGCTTTGTGGACTTTCAATAATAAGGTTTCGAATTTGATTGTTCTCATTCCACAGTTATGGATATCATTTTGAAAGCTTGTAAAAAAAAAGTAAAAATTGTTGATGCTATTGCTAATGAAGTAAATGTTATTTATAGAAATCTTTCTGTTTGACATTTTAAGGAAGAACCAAAAAAATTGCAAGAGTTTTCAGATTTTCTTTTTCCAATTATCTTTTTAAAAAATGTAACACTCTTTTGACCTAAGTTATTTAATGTGTCTCAAAATTTTGCAATAAAATATAGAAACTTTTGGACAATATTAGATTGGACGTGCGTGAGTGATAAATTATAATGAAAAAATTAAGAAAATAAAATTTAATAACCATATAATTTATTATTTATATATTTATATTTTATCAAATTAAATTGCTGAATTTTTTAATGAATGTTGATATTTTTGAAAGCTTGTTTGGATTGAAATTGAAGAAGGATCTGAGCTTGTGCGTGTCCCCACATAGTACTGGTGGTCCTTCGACCACCCAATTTCTCCTTAGCGTTAAGAAAGGAGTAAAGTATTCCTGACTTTTTGGGTTGTTTTTGTTTCACCACTTACTTTTCAATATTTTAATTTTTAATTTTTAATTAAGTAAAATAAAAAAAGTTGAAAGGGCATAATTAATGATGGGGACTGCGGGGGGAAAATGGGATGGCGTTTTGTGTGCAGGAGCTAAGCGACACGTGCGCAAGCAAAACGACAATTATTTTGGACGCTTGTCGTCTAACTCTATCCTTCTCCATTTCTAGTACCAAACCAACGTGACCACCGACAATTTGCGTCAAAAGGATATGTCTTTTTTATTTAATTTTTTTAAAAATTTAAAAATATTCTCATAAAATTTCATTATTTAAATTATTCTATAAATTTAATTTTTTTAAATTAAAAATAATAATAGTAAATTTTTTTTATAAAATAATTTTTAAAAACTTATTTACAGGTTCATATTCTGAGGTATAACAGTAAAGGCTTATGTTTAGGGGCAAAAACAAAGGGCGTAATGCCAGCTTCACTCAAATCTTTTCTATAAAAATTGTGAATCAAAATTTCAGAAGCCATTCACCTAACATGCCATCAAATTAATTTGTTCTATGGTCGTTGGCAATCAAATTAATCTGTACTTGGATGGACTTTTACTACTCTATTTAAATAGGGTTTTTTAAGACAAACGTAACCAATTTTATTTATGTTTTTTATTGTTTTATATTTGTTATCTGATTTTTTTTAAAAAATATAATTTTACTTTCAAAATTTTATTTGATTTATAATTATTATTTTTTACATTTAAATTAACAAATTTTTTTTAAACAGTAAAGTCACTCTATCTAAATGGCACGTTCAGTCCCAAAAATTTAATATTTACAACAAATAACTTTGTATTTACCCTTCGCTCAAATTTTATAGCTTTTTTACAATGATCTTTCAAAGAGCGTGCCCGTTTATAACGTTGGTGGTGAAAAAAAAAATGTAATCCAAATAAGCTAGACAATCATCAATACTTGTTTGACAAGTGAAAAGTGTTGGATGGAGTTTGAAAGCAATTGCAAGAATACATGAGAAGATGCCTGAGTGGTA
>NSJW01000413.1:116231-143601 GCA_019955255.1 Castanospermum australe | reverse complement strand
TCCCAAAGCTTCAAGGGACGAGAATATGTCTTGGTTATTTGTTGTTGTTTCCCTTAGATGAAAGTTTGGTTCTTTTCTGTCTATCTTTCACCTTTTAGTCAAACAAACGAACTTAGCAAGTTTTCATGATTCGAGAGGCTTACAGGATGTTTGCGTGACCCCAACCTCTCCCCAAAGATTCAAGGGATAAGAATATGTCTTGTTTATTCGTTGTTGTTTCTCTCAGACAAAAATTTGGTTCCTTTTGGTCTATCTTTGACTTTTTGGTCAAATGAACAAATTTAGCAAATTTCCATCATTTCAGAGGCCTACATGATATTTGTGTGACCGCAAGCCCTCCCCAAAGCTTCATCGGATAAGAATATGCCTTGGTTACTCGTCGTTGTTTCTCTCAGACGAAAGTTTAGTTCCTTTTAGCCTATCTTTGACATTTTGGTCAAACAGACAAACTTAGCGAGTTTTTGTGATTTGAGAGGCCTGTAGGATGTTTGTGTTGCCCCAAGCTCTCCCTAATGCTTCAACATATAAGAATATGTTTTGGTTATTCATTGTTGTTTCTCTTAGATGAAAGTTTTGTTTCTCTTGGTTTACCTTTTACTTTTAGGTCAAACGGATAAATGTAGATTTTTCGTCAATCGAGAGGCCTAGAGGATGTTTGTGTGACCCCAAGCTCTCTCCAAAGCATCTAGGGATGAGAATATGCCTTGGTTATTCTTTGTTGTTTTCCTTAGGCGAAAGTTTGGTTCCTTTCGGTCTATCTTTGACTTTTTTGTCAATTAGACAAAGTTAGAGAGTTTTAGCGAATTGAGAGTCCAAGAGGATGTCTGTGTGATCCCAAGCTCTCCCCAAATCCTCAAGAGATGAGAATATATCTTAGTTATTTGTTATTGTTTCTCTTAGATGAAAGTTTCATTTCCTTTACTGTATGTTAGAAGTTTTGGTCAAACAGATAAACTTAGCATATTTTTGTGATTCGAAAGGCCTAGAGGATGTTTGTGTGATCCCAAGCTCTCCCTAAAGCTTCAAGGGATAAGAATATCTCTTAGTTATTCATTGTTGTTTCTCTTAGATGAAAGTTTTAGTTTTTTTTCGGCCTACCCTTGACTTTGAGGTCAAATGGACAAATGTAGCGACTTTTCATCATTCAAAAGGCCTAGAGGATGTTTGTGTGATCCAGGCTCATCCCAAAGCTTCAAGGGACGAGAATATGTCTTGGTTATTTGTTGTTGTTTCCCTTAGATGAAAGTTTGGTTCTTTTCTGTCTATCTTTCACCTTTTAGTCAAACAAACGAACTTAGCAAGTTTTTCATGATTCGAGAGGCTTACAGGATGTTTGCGTGACCCCAACCTCTCCCCAAAGATTCAAGGGATAAGAATATGTCTTGTTTATTCGTTGTTGTTTCTCTCAGACAAAAATTTGGTTCCTTTTGGTCTATCTTTGACTTTTTGGTCAAATGAACAAATTTAGCAAATTTCCATCATTTCAGAGGCCTACATGATATTTGTGTGACCGCAAGCCCTCCCCAAAGCTTCATCGGATAAGAATATGCCTTGGTTACTCGTCGTTGTTTCTCTCAGACGAAAGTTTAGTTCCTTTTAGCCTATCTTTGAGTTTTTGGTCAAACAGACAAACTTAGCGAGTTTTTGTGATTTGAGAGGCCTAGTAGGATGTTTGTGTTGCCCCAAGCTCTCCCTAAAGCTTCAACATATAAGAATATGCCTTGGTTATTCATTGTTGTTTCTCTTATATGAAAGTTTAGTTCCTTTTGGCTTATCATTGACTTTATGGCCAAATGGATAAACTTAGCATGTTTTTGTGTTTTGGAGAGGCCTAGAGGATATTTGTGTGACCCTAAGCTCTCCCCAAAGCTTCAAGGGAAGAGAATATATCTTGGTCATTCGTAGTTGTCTATCTTAGACGAAAGTTTTGTCTCTCGAGGATGTTTGTGTCACCCAAGCTCTCCCTAACGCTTCAAGGGATGAGAATATGTCTTAGTTATTTGTTATTGTTTTTCTTAGAAGAAAACTTGCTTCCTTTTAGTCTACTTTGACTTTGTGGTCAAATGGACTAACTTTGCCAGTTTTCGTGATTCGAGAGGCCTAGAGAAAGTTTGTATGACTCCAAACCCTCCCCAAAGCTTCAAGGGATGACAATATGCCTTGGTTATTCATTGCTGTTTCTCTTGGATGAAAGTTTGATTCCTTTTGGTCTACCTTTGACTTTTTTATCAAACGGACAAATGTAACAACTTTTTTTGATTCCAAAGGCCTAGAGGATGTTTGTGTGACCCCCAAGCTCTCCCCAAAGTTTCAAGGGATGAGAATATGTCTTGATTATTTGTTGTTATTTCTCTAAGATCAAAATTTGGTTCCTTTCTGTCTTTCTTTGACTTTTTGGTCAAACGGACAAATTTAGCTAGTCTTCGTGATTCAAGAAGCCTAGAGGATGTTTGTGTGACCCCAAGCTCTCCCCAACGCTTCGGGGAATGAGAATGTCTTGGTTATTCGTTGTTGATTTTCTAACTGGATCGATTCATTTTTTTTGGTCTATCTTTGAGTTTTTTGTTAAATAGCAAACATAGCGAGTTTTCATGATTCGATAAGCCTCGAGGATGTTTGCGCAACCCCAAGCACGCCCCAAAGTTTTAAGGGATGAGAATATATCTTGATTATTCATCGTTGTTTCTCTTGAACTAAGTTTGGTTCCTTTTTGTCTATCTTTTACTTTTGGTGAAACAGACAAATGTAGTGATTTTTCATAATTCAAGAGGCTTAGAGGATGCTTGTGTGACCCCAAGCTCTCACTAAATCTTCAAGAGATAAGAATATGTCTTGGTTATTTGTTGTTGTTTCCCACAGACGAAAGTCTACTTTTTTTTAGTCTTTCTTTGACTTTATGGTCAAATAGACGAACTTTGCGAGTTAGTTATTCGTTGTTTTTTCTCTTAGATGAAAGTTTAGTTCCTTTCGGTTTTCTTTTAAATTTTGGGCAAACGAATAAACTTAGCAAGTTTTCATGATTTAGAGGCCTAGAAGATATTTGTGTGACCACAAGCTCTCCCCAAAGCTTGAAGGGATGAGAATATGTCATTGTTATTCGTTGTTGCTTCTCTTAGAGAAAAGTTTGGTTCCATATGGTCTAGCTTTGATTTTATTGTCAAATGGATGAACTTTTGTGAGTTTTCATGATTCGAGAGTACTAGAGGATATTTAGGTGCCCCAAGTTCTTTCCAAAGGTTCAAGGGATGAGAATATGTCTTGGTTGTTTGCTATTTTTTCTCGTATATGAAAGTTTAGCTCCTTTTGGTCTACTTTTGACTTTACAATCAAATGGATGATCTAAGCGAGTTTTCATGATTCGAGAGTCATAGAGGATGTTTGGGTGACAACAAGCTTTCCCCAAATCTTGAAGGGATGAGAATATGTCTTGGTTATTCACTGTTGTTTCAAGAGGCACAGAGGATGTTTGTATGGCCCTACGCCCTCCCCAAAGCTTCAAGGGATGACAATATGTCTTGGTTATTCGTTGTTGTTTCTCTTAGACGAATGTTTGGTTCCTTTTGGTCTATCTTTCACTTTTTGGTCAAATAGACAAATGTAGCGACTTTTCATCATTTGAGGGGCCAGAGGATATTTGTTACGACCCCAAGCCTCTGCCCAAAGCTTAAAGGGATGAGAATATGTCTTGGTTATTCGTTGTTGTTTCTCTTAGACAAAAGTTTTGTTCCTTATTTTTCGTCTATCTTTGACTTTTTGGTTAAACAGACAAACCTAGTGAGTTTTTATGATTCGAGAGGCCTAGAGGATGTTTATGTGACCCCAAGCTCTCCCCAAAGTTTCAACGGATTAGAATATGTCTTGGTTATTCGTTGTTATTTTTCTCAGACGAAAAGTTTTAATTCCCTTTTGTCCTATCTTTGACTATTTGGTCAAACGGACAAACTTAGCAAGTCTTCGTGATTCGAGAGGCCTAGAGGATGTTTGTGAGGCCCCAAGATCTCCCCAAAGTTTCAAGGGATAAGAATATGTCATGGTTATTCGTCGTTGGTTCTTTTAGATGAAAGTTTCCTTCCTTTTGGTCTATCTTTGACTTCTTAGTTAAACAGACAAACCTAGCATGTTTTTGTGATTCGAGATGCCTCGAAGATGTTTGTGTAACCCCCAGCTCTCCCCAAAGCTTCAAGGGATGAGGATATGTTTTGGAGATTCGTTGTTGTTTCTCTTAAATGAAAGTTTACTTCCTTTTGGTCTACCTATGACTTTATGGTCAACTAGACGAAGTTAACATGTTTTCATAACTCGAGAGGCCTAGAGGATATTTGTGTGACCCTAAGCTCTGCCCAAAGCTTCAAGGGAAGGGAATGTGTCTTTGTTATTAGTTATTGTTTCTCTTAGATGAAAGTTTAGTTCCTTTCGGTCTTTCTTTGACTTTTTGGTCAAACAGACAAACTTACCGACTTTTTGTGATTCGAGAGGCCCAGAGGATGTTTGTGTGATCCCAAGCTCTACCAAAGCTTCAAGGGATGAGAATATATCTTTGTTATTCGTTGTTATTTCTCTTAGATGAAACTTTGCTTCCTTTTAGTCTATCTATGACTTTATGGTCAAATAGATGAGCTTAGCGAGTTTTGTGACTCAAGAGGCCAAGAGGATATTTGTGTGGCCCCATGCTCTACCTAAAGCTTCAAGGGAGGGGAATATGTCTTCGTTATTCATTATTGTTTCTCTTAGAAGAAAGTTTTCTTCCTTTTGGTCTATCTATGACTTTATAGTCAAATAGATGAACTTTGAGTTTTCATGACTCGAGAGGCCTAGAAGATAGTTTGGCTCTTAGACAAAAGTTTGGCTCTTTTCGGTCTGTCTTTGACTCTTTAGTCAAACAGACAAACTTAGCTAGTTTTTGCCATTCGAGTTGCCTAGAGGATGCTTGTGTGACCCTAAGGTTTCCCCAAAGCTTGAAGGGATGAGAATATATCATGGTTATTCGTTGTTATTTGTCTGAGATGAAAGTTTCTTTCCAAATGCTCCATCTTTGACTTTTTAGTAAACAGACAAACATAGCAAATTTTCGTGATTCAAGTTGCCTAAAGGTTGTTTGTCTAACCCAAGCCCTCCCAAAAGCTTCAAAGGATGAGAATATGTCTTGGTGAGTCGTTGTTGTTTCTTTTAGACGGAAGTTTCATTCTTTTTTGTCATGGTTTGACTTTTTAGTCAAACAGATAAATGTAGCAACTTTTTTGGATTCGAGAGGCCTAGATGGTGTTTGTGTGACTCTAAGCTTTCCCCAAAGCTTCAACGGAAGAGAATATGTCTTGCTTATTTGTTGTTGTTTCTCTTGGATGAAAGTTTTTTTCCTTTTAGTCTATCGTTGACTTTATGGTCAAATAGACGAACTTAGCGAGTTTTCATAACTCGAGAGGCCTTGAAGATGCTTGGCTGGCCCCAAGCTCTCCCCAAAGCATCAAGGGAGGATAATATGTCTTGGTTATTCGTTGTTATTTCTCTTAGATGAAAGTTTGGTTCCTTTTAGTCTATCTATGACTTTATGGTCAAATAGATTAACTTAGTGGGTTTTCACGACTTGAGAGGCCTAGAGGATATTTGTGTGACCCTAAGCTCTCCCCAAAGCTTCAAGGGATGAGGGTATGTCTTGGTTATTCATTGATGTTTCGCTTAGATGAAAGTTTGGTTCCTTTTAGTCTATCTTTGACATTTTGGTCAAATGGATAAACTTTGCTAGTTTTCAAGATTCGAGAGGCCTAGAGAATGTTTGTGTGACACCAAGCTCCCCCCAAACCTTCAAGGGATGAGAATTTGTCTTGGTTATTCGTTGTTATTTTTCTTAAACGAAAATTTAGTTCTTTTTAGTCTATCTTTGACTTTTTAGTCAAATAGACAAAGTTAGCAAGTTTTCGCGATTTGAGAGGCCTAGAGGATATCTATGTGACCCTATGCTCTTTCCAAAGCTTCAAGGGATGAGAATATTGACGTGAACTGTCGAACTCATTCAAATTAACCAGGCTTATAAACAAATTTGTAATATAGGACAAGCTGAATCGTCTCCCAAGGATTTTTGCATAGGAATAAATCACTCAATTGAAAATCAGAACAATAAACGGGGGGTTTTAATCGATTGAAATTAAAGTAAGATTAAAACAAATTAGAGCAAGAGATAAAACGAATTAACAATTAAAAGCAATCAACCAGATTGAGGTTTCAAGGACATCCGTCACTGACACCGTCATCGGAATCTACATTCATATAGGAACCTCTCTACTAGACAATCACCTAGCATTTAATCAACACATGGCGCGTTCACTCATGCCATCGCACTGTTCACTTCAAACCTATTTTGATTTAAATCCCTTGGGTTATCAACTTAAATATTAATCTAACATTTAATCCTTCCCCTAGATAATCAAAATACAGAAATCATGGACAAACCTCATTCGCTCAGATTCAACATACACAATCGTGTTGCTCAATTCGAGTAACGGGGAAAAGAAACAGATTTAGTTCATGGAGAGTAGGGGTCCTCTGAATTCAATAGCAGAATCCTCAATCATGGTTGATTGATGGAAGTTAGCCACCATGATGGGCACAAAAAAAAATGAAAAAGAAAGAAAAGAAGAACAAGATGAACAGAAGAGGGAAAAGAAGAGAGTTATTAGGTCTAAAATTTCCCAAATGTCAAGCTGCCATCTCATGTTTCCCTGATCTGCTGTTTTAACCTAAAACTAAACCGGGTCAAGGGCTCCAAAACCGGGCCAAATCAAAACATAACTAATGGCTTTGGTCCAAGGTAATTTGGACTGCTAATTACAAAGTTACGCCTAATTAACTAAACATAGCTCCATAATTCCGTGACTGACTTTGGCTCCAATTTTGACTACATTCTTGTCTGAATTTGGCCTTCAAGCATATAATATCATTTGTAGCTCTTTGAGTTATCTGCAAAACGAAACAAGAATGAGATTAATCAGATACCTAGAACAAAAGTTATGATCAAAATACTAGACAAATGTAAATCTAAAAAATTAGCACGAAAATGAATTAAATCCAATTAAAACCTAAAGTCCAATTTAGATCAAAAACCATAGTTACACACTAAACAGCCCTAAAATCATTAATCAAATGCAACAATTAAGTGTGATAAAGTTCAATTTCAAATGCCCCCACGCTTATCTTTTACACTCCTGGCAAAATTAAAAACTCAAAACAAATTGGAGAAATGAAAAAACAAAGATAAAGACTAAAAGATAAACCTCTCCTTTCTAACATTTTCAAGATGAAAACTTCAAAAGATCACCAAATGACAGAAATTACTCATCTAAATTATAAACTGGCAATTCCATTGATGATGCTAATCACGCAAATGGCCTCTCAAGGTATGCTCTCAATCAAACTCTCAAGTGTATAGGTAGCAAGTGTATCACTCAAATTCACTCAAGAAAATTGCCCTACCATAAGCTTGTTCAAATTCTACTTCTCCACTACTCAAAACACATGCATGCATAAATAAGAGAACTTATTATTCAAGGTTGAATGGGATTACGATAAAGCATGACAAGTTTGGAAATGAAAGGCTAAGCACCCAAGAAATTTAAAAGAGCATTAGTCAAGAAACACAACGGTTTGCTCAAAACCAACTAAGTGGATGAAATGCACTTTTACAAACAAATTTGCCTCTTTCAAAAAACTATTTTCCCTCCCTAAAACTCATATTAACCAAATTTTTTCTCAAATTGACATTTTTTTTATCATATATTTGTTTTTTTAGATTTTCTTCTTCTCTCTTTTTTTTTGGTATTCTTTATTCTTCTATTTTTTTTTTGAGGAATTCCGCAATTACTTATACAATCACAATGACCAAACTAATGCCAAATGACAATTAGCATCAAATACCTCCCCCTTACACTTAAAATGTTGCACGCCTAGGCAAACCCCCACACTTAAACACAACATAAGGTGAACCAATGCTCAATAATTTTCCAGGTGCGGAATAAAATGGTTTTACACTTAGGCTTGTAATGTGGCTAAGAAAGGATGATACAAAAGGCACAAAGGGGCTAACCAACGAAATATAATGCAAGGAATGGCTATCTGGCCAAAGTGATAATGAAGAAAGAAGGCCTCTATCATATTTATGCATGTCAGTGAAAAATGTAGTTTCAAAAAGAAAAATGGCAAAGTTCTAGAGAACAAATCATGAGCAGAAGCACACAAGAAAGTAAGAATGGCAGAAAATAAATTTCATTCACACATGCCCAAAATCTGACAAGGGTCAATACAGCACGCAATCAGCATCACAAAATCAACTACTAAGTCAGATAATCTAAGAGTTGAGAAATTCGGTCTAACCATAATGATCCATCAAAAACAAAATATCCAAGTTCAACACTATGTACATCTCAACAATTATCACAAGCAGGGTTCAGACTGTATTATTCATAAAATCCTATTATTAACATCAAAGTTGAATTAAAAGTGCAAAGAAAAAAAATAGAGAAAAGAGGAAGAAGACTCCCCATCCTCTTTAGGAAGGGTACGTGGCATCAGTGAGCCTAATCTCTTGCAATTGCAGCTTCCTCTCCGCCCCCGACTGGGCCAATCCATGTTGCACTGCTTAATGACCAATATGCCTGATGCTCCAACTCTACCGGAAGATGATATGCCTTACCAAAGATAAGCCGATAGGGAGACATCCCAATCGGAGTTTTGTTGGCAGTCCGATAAGCCCACAAAGCGTCATCTATATTGTCATCTCTTGAAGCTTTGGGGAGATCTGTATCACACAAACTTACTCTAGGCCACTTTAATATCAAAAACTCGCTAAGTTCATCCATTTGACCATAAAGTCAAAGATAGACCAAAGGGAAGCAAACTTTTGTCTGAGAGAAACAATAACCAATAACCAAGACATATTCTCATCCCTCGAAGCTTTGGGGAGAGCTCAGGGTCAGACAGACATCCTCTAGTTATCTCGAATCACAAAAACTCACTAAGTCTTTCTGTTTGACTAAAAAGTCAAAAATAGACTAAAAGAAACTAAACTTTCATCTAAGAGAAACAACAACGAATAATCAAGACATATTGTCGTCCGTTGAAGCTTTGGGGAGAGCTTGGGGTCACACAAATATCCTCAAGGCTCTCGAATCACATTCACTTGCTAAGTTTGTCCATTTGAACAAAAAGTCATAGATAGACCAAAGGGAAATAAACTTTCATCTAAGAGAGACAACCACAAATAACCAAGACCTATTCTCACTCCTTCAAGCTTTGGGGAGAGGTTGTTGTCACACAAACTTCCTTTAGGCCTCTCGAACCACGAAAACTCTTTAAGTTCGTCCGTTTGACAAAAAAGTCAAAGATAAACCCAAAGGAACCAAACTTTTACCTAAGAGAAATAACAACGAATAACTAAGACATATTGTCATCTCTTAAAGCTTTAGGGAGACCCTGGGGTCACACAAACATCCTCTAGGCTTCTTGAATCACGGAAAGTTGCTACACTTGTCCATTTGACCCAAAAGTCAAAGATAAACCAAAAGAACCAAACTTTCGTCTAAGAGATAGAACAATGAATAACAAAGATATATTATCATCCTTTGAAGATTTGGAGAGAGCTTGGAGCCACACAAACATCCCCTAGGCCTCTCGAATCACGAAAAGCCACTTCATTTGTCCGTTTGACCAAAAATTCAAAGATAGACCAAAAGGAATAAAACTTTCGTCTAAGAGAAACAACAATGAACAACCAAGACATATTGTCATCCCTTAAAGCTTTGGTGAGAGCTTGGGAACACACAAACACACAAACTTTTCCTAGGCTTCCCGAATCATGGAAAGTTGTTACACTAGCCCGTTTGACCAAAAAATCAAAGATAGATCAAAAGAAACTAAACTATCATGTAAGAGAAACAATAATGAATAAGCAAGACATATATTCTCATCCCTTGAAGATTTGGAAGGGCTTGGGGTCATACAAACATCCTCTAGGTGTCTCGAATCACGAAAAGTTGCTACATTTGTCTGTTTGACCAAAAAGTTAAAGATAGACTGAATGGAACCAAATTTTCATCTAAGAGAAACTACAATGAATAACCAACACATATTATCATCCCTTAAAGCTTTAGGGTGAGCTTGGGGTCAAACAAACATCCTCCAGGCCTCTCGAATCATGAAAACACACTAAGTCTTTCTGTTTGACCAAAACGTCAAAGATAGACTAAAAGGATCCAAGCTTTCATTTAAGAGAAATATCAACGAATAACCAAGACATATTGTCATCTCTTGAAGCTTGAGGGAGAGCTTGCGGTCACACAAACATCCTCTAGGCCTCTCGAATCATGAAAAGTCGCTATAACCAAGAGATATTCTCATCCCTTAAAGCTTTAGCAAGAGCTTGGAATCACACAAACATCCTCTAGGCCTCTAGAATCACGAAAACTTGCTAAGTCTTTCTGTTTGACCAAAATGTGAAGGATAGACCAAAAGGAACTAAACTTTTTTCTAAGAGAAACAACAATGAACAACCAAGTATATTGTCATCCCTTGAAGCATTGGGGAGAGCTTGGGATCACAGAAATATCCTCTAGGCATCTTGAATCATGAAAACTCGCTAAGTTCGTTCATTTAACCGTAAAGTCAAAGATAGGCCAAAAGGAAGCAAACTTTCATATCCATTGAAGCTTTAGGAAGAGCTTGGGGCCACATAAACATCCTCTAGGCCTTTCAAATCACAAAAACTCGTTAAGTCATTCAGTTTGACTAAATCGTCATAGATAGACTAAAAGAAATCAAACTTTCATCTAAGAAACAATAACGAATAACCAAGACAAATTGTCATCCCTCGAAGCTATGGGGAGAGCTTGGGGTCACATAAACATCCTTTAGGTGATGACGACTTCAAGGAGAAGGACCACCATCCCCTACTAGGGAGCATAGGTTGTTGTTAGATGCCTTAACTCAAAGGATGAATGAGGTGTTGAGGGAGCATACGGAGGGAATTTATGAGAGGCTTGAAACTTTAGAAAACCAAAACCAGAATGGGGAGAATGGCCAACATAGAGATAGGAGGAGACATGAGAGGCATGAGAGAGGAGAGAACATGATGGGGAACAAAGAAGAAACCGAGAGGAGGTTGTGAAAGTTACCATACCACCATTTAAAGGAAAAAGTGATCCTGAAGCCTATATTGAGTGGGAGATGAAGGTAGAGCAAATTTTCTCATGTCACAACCTAAATGAGGAGAGGAAGGTCAAGCTAGCTACCTTGGAATTCACTGACTATGCCTTAGTTTGGTGGGATCAATTCCAAAAGGAGAGGAGGAGGTATGGAGAGCCTATGTTAGAGAGTTGGGAGGAGTTAAAAAGAGTGTTGAGAAGGAGGTATGTTCCATCCCACTACCATAGAGAGCTTCTTAATAAACTCCAAGGAATGACCCAAGGGAGTAAGAGTGTAGATGAGTTCTTCAAAGACCTTGAAATAGCCATGATCCGAGCCAATGTAGAGGAGGAAAGGGAGGTTACCATGGCTAGATTCCTTAATGGGCTGAATGGAGATATAAGAGATGTTGTTGAGCTTCAAAATTATGTAGAAATGGAGGACTTAGTTCACCATGCCATGAAAGTGGAACAACAACTAAAAAGAAAAAGTGTGAGAAAGAGTGTATCAAACTATGATAACTCTAGATGGAAGGATAGGTTCAAGAAGGAGGGTACCTCATCTTCTAGGATCTCCACGATAACCCCAAACCCAACCCAAAACAAGGGCAAAGAAATGGCAAACAAGTCTCGATCTAGAGACATAAAGTGTTTCAAATGTTTGGGTAGGGGGCACATTGCATCTGAATGCCCAACTAAGAAGGTTATGGTGTTAAAAGATAATGGAGATATCACTAGTGAGAGTTCCCAAACTGAATCCTCAAGTGAGGAAGAGACAGAGGAAGAGGAGGAGATTCCTGAAGGAGATTTGTTCATTGTGAGGAGAATGTTAGGAGGAATAGCTAAAGAGGGTGAGGAAAGTCAAAGAGAAAATATTTTCCATACTAGATGTCTTATCCAAGGCAAACTATGTTCCTTAATCATTGATGGAGGGAGTTGTACTAATGTGGCAAGTACTAGATTGGTGACAAAAATGAATTTGGAAACTAAACCCCATCCTAGACCATACAAGTTGCAATGGTTGAGTGAGGAGGGAGAATTAAGGGTGGATAAGCAAGTGGAGATTGAGTTTTCTGTTGGAAAATATAAAGATAAAATTTTGTGTGATGTAGTCCCAATGGAAGCTAGTCATTTGCTTCTTGGGAGACCATGGCAGTTTGATAGAAAAGCTCACCATGATGGTCACACAAATAAATACACTTTTCACCATGAGAACCGCAAGGTTACATTGGTTCCATTGTCTCCAAAAGAGGTATGTAATGATCAAAATATCATGAGAGAAAAAAGAAAGCAAGAGAGGAAAGAAAGGAAAGAAAATGAAAATGAGAGCAAAAAGAAAGAGAGAAAGAATGCTTTGTTTGTAAAGAGTGGAGAGGTGAGGAGAGCTTTGATGGCAAGGAAGTCTATGTATATACTCTATAATAAGGAGATTACTGCACTTGATTCTGACCTTGAACTTCCTAGTGGAGTTAAATCTATTTTGCAGGAATTTCAAGATGTTTTTCCAGAAGATATACCACCAGGACTTCCACCATTGAGAGGTATTGAACACCAAATTGATTTGGTGCCAGGGGCTGTGTTGCCTAATAGGCCAGCATACAGGAGTAATCCACAAGAGACCCAAGAAATTCAAAGGCAAGTTGCTGAATTGATGAGCAAGGGATGGGTTGAGGAGAGCTTGAGCCCTTGTGCTGTTCCAGTTATATTGGTGCCAAAGAAAGATGGAAGTTGGAGGATGTGCTCTGACTGTAGGGCCGTCAACAACATCACCATCAAGTACAGGCATCCCATTCCCAGGTTAGATGATTTGTTGGATGAGTTGTATGGCTCTTGTTATTTCTCTAAGATTGATTTGAAAAGTGGATATAATCAGATTAGGATTAGAGAGGGTGATGAGTGGAAAACAGCTTTCAAGACCAAGTATGGCTTGTATGAGTGGAAAGTAATGCCATTTGGATTGACAAATGCCCCTAGTACTTTCATGAGATTGATGAACCATATTTTGAGAGAGTTTCTAGGAAAATTTGTGGTTGTTTATTTTGATGATATTCTTATATATAGTAAAAATTGGGATGAACATTTGCATCATTTGCAATCTGTTTTACATGTGCTTAGAAAAGAAAGATTGTATGCTAATTTGGAAAAGTGCACGTTTTGTAAAGACCATGTCGTATTCTTAGGATTTTTGGTTAATTCTAGTGGAGTGCATGTAGATAAGGAGAAAATAAAAGCAATCCAAGAATGGCCAACTCCTAAGAGTGTGAGTGAGGTAAGAAGTTTCCATGGGCTTGCTAGTTTCTATAGGAGGTTTGTTAAGGATTTTAGTACCATTGCTGCACCTCTAAATGAACTAGTCAAGAAGCATGTGGGTTTTAAATGGGGAGAGAAACAAGAAAAGGCATTTGCTGTCCTAAAGGAGAAATTAACACATGCACCCATACTTGCTTTGCCTAACTTTGCTAAATCCTTTGAGCTTGAATGTGATGCATCTGGGGTAGGCATAGGTGCTGTTTTAATGCAAGAGGGACATCCCATTGCCTATTTTAGTGAGAAAATGAATGGGGCTGCCCTTAACTACCCTACATATGATAAGGAATTGTATGCTTTAGTTAGGGCTTTGCAAACTTGGCAACACTATCTTCTGCCTAAGGAGTTTATTATTCATAGTGATCATGAGTCTCTAAAGTATTTGAAAGGACAGGGAAAGTTGAACAAGAGACATGCCAAGTGGGTGGAGTTTCTTGAACAATTCCCCTATGTGATCAAGTACAAGAAAGGTAAGTCCAATGTGGTTGCTGATGCTTTGTCACGTAGGTATGCTTTATTGACTACTCTTGAAACTAAATTTCTTGGTTTTGAATACATTAAGGAACTATATGAACATGATGCTGATTTTTCTCATATTTATCAAACATGTTCTCATGCTATATCTGATGGGTATTTCAAGCATGATGGTTACTTAATAAAGGACAAGAGACTTTGTGTGCCAAACAGTTCAATTAGGGAATTGCTTGTTCAAGAGGCACATGAAGGGGGCTTAATGGGACACTTTGGGGTGCAAAAGACATATGACATCTTGCATGAGCATTTTTACTGGCCCCACATGAAGCATGATGTATATAAGTTGTGTGATAAGTGTCTTGTTTGTAAAAAGGCTAAGTCTAGGGTCATGCCGCATGGATTATATACTCCCTTGCCTGTTCCTGAACACCCTTGGATTGATATTTCTATGGATTTTGTTCTAGGTTTGCCTCGGTCTAAGGGAGGGAAGGATTCTATTTTTGTGGTGGTTGACAGGTTCTCAAAGATGGCTCACTTCATACCATGCAAGAAGGTGGATGATGCATGTCATGTAGCTGATTTATTCTTTAAAGAGGTGGTAAGACTGCATGGTTTGCCTAAGAGTATTGTAAGTGACCGCGACTCTAAATTCCTTAGTCATTTTTGGAGGACCTTGTGGGGAAAGATAGGCACAAAACTATTATTTTCTACTACATGCCATCCCCAAACTGATGGGCAAACAGAGGTTGTAAATAGGACTTTGTCTACTCTCCTTAGAGCTGTTCTAAAGAAAAATCTTAAGTCTTGGGAGGAATGTTTGCCACATGTTGAGTTTGCTTATAATAGGGCTATACATAGTACTACTCAGTTTTCACCTTTTGAAATTGTATATGGTTTTAATCCTTTGACTCCTTTGGATTTATTGCCTTTACCTAACATTTCTCAATTGCAAGATAAGTCTGGGCAGGTTAAAGCTGATTATGTCAAGAAATTGCATGAGAAGGTTAAGGCCCAAATTGAGAAGAAAATGGAAGAGTATGCCAAACATGCAAACAAAGGAAGGAAGAAGGTAACATTTGAACCAGGTGATTGGGTATGGGTACACTTCAGGAAGGAAAGATTTCCATCTCAAAGGAAGTCTAAGCTTATGCCGAGAGGAGATGGACCTTTTCAAGTATTGGCTAAGATCAATGACAATGCATATAAGATTGACTTGCCAGGTAAGTATGCTGTGAGTGCTACCTTTAATGTGGCTGATTTGTCCTTTTATGATGCAGGTGATGAATTAATAGATTTGAGGACAAATGCTTCTCAAGAAGGAGGGAATGATGAGGACTTCATGGGAGAAGCCCAAGTCCAGGCCCAAGTCCAGAAAGAAGTCCAAGATCCAATACAAGGTCTAGGAGGGCCCATGACGAGAGCAAGAGCTAAAAGGGCCCAAGAAGAACTTAAAAAGATGGTGAATAACTTATTAGAGGCCCAACATCAGATTGAAGCCCAATACGTGGAGCCTAGGATTTACACATGCATAGCCCACTTGGAATGAAAGGAGAAGGGCCAAAAAAATATATTTTGTCCACGGCAGGATTAGAACCCAGGCACTTGTAGCTGAATATGTCTCCTTAACCACTAGAACATATCAGTGATGCTTATGCTATGGGGTTTTGTATTTATTTTTGTTAAGTCCTAATGGGCAAACCCTAAACTAAGTTGTATTTAAACATTTGGGAAATCATGAGGGAGCCAGATTTTTGGCATATAAGAAAACTGGGTGTTTTGCTCTGCTAGGGTTCTTCCTTGCATCATTTGATCTTATCAAGAATTAATCTTTTCTTGTGGCGATCCTTCTTGGCTTATCAAACTAGGTTTGTGGCGCCATCCTTATCTTTTTCTTTTTCATCAATTTTCGTTTTTTTTTTTAGTTCTTCGTTCTAATTTCACAATTTTTCCCAATTTTCGTCTTAAATTTCTCGCACTCATATCTCAAGCTATACGTACTCTTTTTCGGTGATTCTTGAGTCTAAATCGTGATTTAGAAAGGGATCTTTCACCTCGTTTTGGAATCACTCAATTCCGACTTCTGTAATCGTGAGTTATGGAAATTTCCTAAAACGGACAGAATTAGTTCTTTCCCTTCTTTACTCTTTCTTTCAATTTCACCTTTCCAATTCTATTTGTTCTAGTCCTAATTAGGTCTGAAATCAAGAGGCTTAAGGAAAACCTCATCATTAGGCCTCTCGAATCTCAAAAAAATGCTAAGTTCGTCCATTTGACCAAAAAGTCAAAGATAAACCCAAAGGAGCCTGACGTGAACTATCGAACTCACTCAAATTAACAGGTTTATAAAGAAATTTGTAATATAGGACAACCTGAATCGTCCCAAGGATTTTTGCATAGACTAAATCACTCAATTGAAAACAGAACAATAAAACAAGGGAGGGGTTTTAATTCGATTGAAATTACAGCAAGAGATAAAATGAAATTAACAATTTAAAAGCAATCAACCCAGAATTGAGGTTTCAAGGACATCCGTCACTGGACAAAGAATTACTGAATTTCGTGGTTGACCCTAAACAAATCGGAATCCCTGGATTCATATAGGAACCCTCTCTACTAGACAATCACCTAGCATTTAATCAAACCCTTGGTGCGTTCACTCATGTCATCGCACAGTGTTCACTTCAACCTGTTTTGATTTTAGATTCCTTGGGTTAATCAACCTAAATATTAAATCTAACATTTTAATCCCTTCCCCAGGATGATCAAAATACAGAAATTATGGACAAACCTCATCCGCTCAGATTGAACGTATACAAACGTGTTGCTCAATTCGAGTAAAGGGGGAAGAGAAACGAATTCAGTTCATGGAGAGCACGGGTCCTCTGAATTCAATAGCAGAATCCTCAACTCACGGGTTGATTAAATGGAAAGTTAGCCTACCATGGCTGGGCTCAAACAGAAAACGAAAAAGAAAGAAAAAGAAGAACAAGATGAACAGAAGAGAGAAAAGATGAGAGGTGTTTTTTGATCCAGAATTTCCCAAAAAATGTCAAGCCGTTTTTCATGTTTCCCTAATCTGCTATCTTAACCTAAAACTAAACCGGGTCAAGGGCTCCAAAACCGGCCCAAATTAAAACATAACTAATGGCTTTGGTCCCAGGTAATTTGGACTCCTAATTACAAAGTTAAGCTTAATTAACTAAACATAACTCCAGAATTCCGTGATTGACTTTGGCTCCAATTTTGACTATCTTCTTGTCCGAATTTGGCTTTCAAGCCTCTAATACCATTTGTAACTCTTTGCGTTATCTACAAAACGAAACAAGAATGAGGTAATCGGATACCTAGAACAAAAGTTATGATGAAAATACTAGAACAATATAAATATGGAAAATTAGCACGAAAATGAATTAAATCCAATTAAAACCCCAAAGTCCAATTTAGACAAAAAAAACCCTTAATTACACACGAAAACAGCCCTAAAATCATTAATCAAATGCAACAATTAAGTGTGATAAAATTCAATTATCAAATGCCCCCACACTTATCCTTTTGCACTCCTGGGCAAAATAAAAAACTCAAAACAAAACTAAAGAAATGATAAAACAAAGATAAAGGCTAAAAGATAAACATCTCCTTTCTAACAATTGTCAAGAATGCAAAACTTGAACAAGGAATACAAAACTTCAAAAGATCAACCAATCATGACAGAAATTTCTTCATCTCAAATTATAAAACATGGCAATCTCAATTGATGACGCTAATCACACAAATTGGCCTCTCAAGGGATGCTCTCAATCAATCTCTCAAGTGTATAGGGTAGCAAGCGTATCACTCAAATTCCACTCATGAAAATTGCCCTACCATAAGCTTGCTCAAATTCTACTTCTCCACTACTCAAAACACATGCATGCACAAATGAAGAGGACTTATTATTCACGGTTGTAATGGAGCTATGGTGAAGGCATGGACAAGTTGGAAATGAAAAGGCTAAGCACCCAAGAAATTTAAAAGAGCATTAGTCAATAAACACAAAGATTTGCTCAAAACCAACTAAGTGATGAAATGTACTTTTACAAACAAATCGTCTTTTTCAACAAAACTCTTTTCCTTCCCCAAAACTCATTATTACACCAAATTTTTCTCAAATTAAAGTTTTTTTTTTCATTTTCTATCATATATTTTTTTTTTCAGATTTTCTTCTTCTATTTTTTTTTTCAACAATTTCATAATTACTTACACAAGCACGATGACCAAACTAATGCCAAATGATAATTAGCATCAAATACCTCCCCCCACACTTAAAATGTTGCACGTCCTGGGCAACCCCCACACTTAAACACAACACTAAGGTGAAACCAATGCTCAATAAATTTTCAAGATGCGGAATAAAATGATTTTACACTTAGGCTTGTAATGTGGCTAAGACAAGGATGATACAAAAAGGCACGAAGGGGTTAACCAACGGGAATATAATGCAAGGGATGGCTATCTGGCCAAAGTTGTAAATGAAAGAAAGAAGGCCTCTATCATATTTATGCATGACAGTGAAAAATACAGTTTCAAAAAGAAAAATGGCAAGTTCTAGAGAACAAAATCGTGAGCAGAAGCACACAAGAAAGAAAGAATGGCAGAAAATAAATTCCATTCACACAGGCCCGAAACCTGACAAGGGTCAGTGCCAGTACGCAATCAACATCACAAAATCAACTACCAAGTCAGATAATCTAAGAATTGAGAAAATTCAGTCCAACCAGAATGATCCATCAAAAACAAAATATCCAAGTTCAAACACTATGTACATCTCAACAATTATCACAAGGAGGGTTCAGACTGTATTATTCACAAAATCATGTTATTAACAATCAAAGTTGAAATTAAAAGTGTAAAGAAAAGAAAAATAGAGAAAAGAGGAAGAAGACTCCCCATCCTCCTTAGGGAGGGTACGTGGCATTCAGTGAGCCTAATCTTTGCCTCCACAGGCTGCTGCTGGGGTCCCTCATAAAAATGCTTAAGGTGATGTCCATTCACTGTGAAAGTCCTCGTGGTCCGCTCATCACACAGTTCCACTGCACCAAAAGGAAAAACATTAGTAATCATAAAAGGACAATCCCATCTAGATCTAAGTTTACCAGGCATAAATTTGAGACCGGAGTTAAATAAGATGACTTTCTGGCCCACAACAAACTCTTTTCTCAAGATTTACTTATCATGGAATGCCTTTGTCTTTTCCTTGTATAAATGTGAACTCTCATAGGCATCCAATCTAAGCTCTTCCAGCTCTTGCAATTGCAGCTTCCTCTCCACCCCGACTGGGCTAAATCCATGTTGCACTGCTTAATGGCTCAATATGCCCGATGCTCCAACTCTACCGGAAGATGACATGCCTTACCAAAGATAAGCCGATAGGGAGACATCCCAATCGGAGTCTTGTAGGCAGTCCGATATGCCCACAAAGCTTCATCTAGCCTCTTGCTCCAATCTTTATGGTTAGAGTTAACAGTCTTCTGAAGGATTTGCTTGATCTTTCTGTTCGAGATTTCAGCTTAGCCATTGGTTTGTGGGTGGTATGCTGTGGCAACCTTGTGAATCACTCCATACCTCCATAATAAAGCACCCATGCTTCGGTTACAAAAATAAGAGTCCTGGTCACTGATAATAGCTCTAGGAATACCGAACCTGCAGAAAATGTAAGATCTGATAAAATCTACAACTACAGCAGAATCATCAGTCCGGGTGGCTTTCGCCTCAACCCATTTTGAGACATAATCAACAGCCAGCAATATGTAAGTAAAACCATGGGAAACAAGAAATGGACCCATAAAATCAATACCCCAAACATCAAAAACGTCACAAAACAGTATAGGTTGCTGGGGCATCTCATGCCTACGGGAAATACTCCCTACCCTCTGACAGTTCTCACATGACTTACAAAACAGATATGAATCATGAAACAAGGAAGGCCAAAATAAACCAGAATCTAACATTTTTCTAGCAGTTCTTTGGGGTCCAAAGTGACCACCACAGGCAGAAGCATGGTAAAAATGTAAAATGGAATGAAACTCATTATCAGGCACACATCTCCTAATTATTTGGTCATTATAGAATCTCCACAAATAAGGGTCATCCCAAACATAGTATTTAGATTCACTTTTCAATTTCAGAGTCTGGGCCCTAGTGGAATCAGCAGGTAAAAACACCAGCAACCAAATAATTTACCAAGTCAGCATACCATGAAAGCTTACCTTGCAGCTGAAAAAGCTGCTCATCAGGAAAATCTTCCCGAATGGGAGAGAGGTCAGAAGGATGGGGAGTGATCCGACTCAAGTGATCAGCTACCCAGTTCTCTGCTCCACTTCTATCCTTAATCTCAATGTCGAATTCTTCGAGCAACAACATCCACCGAATGAGTCGAGACTTAGTATCTGCCTTTTTCAAAAGAAACTTCAAGGCTGCATGGTCAGAAAAGACAATCACCCTTGTATCTAGCAGATATGACCTAAACTTATCAAGTGCAAAAACTACAGCCAAAAGTTCTTTCTCGTGGTTGTGTTATTAGACTGGGCAGAATCCAAAGTCTTGGAGGTGTAAGCAATGAAATGAGGGGCCTTATTGACCCGCTGAGCAAGAACTGCACCAACAGCATAGTTGGAGGCATCGCACATCAGTTTCAAATGAAACAGACCAATCTGGCGACTGGATCACCGGAGTTGTGGTCAGGTAGCGCTTCAAATGATTAAAGGCCGACTTACACTCATCATCAAACACAAAATCCGTGTCGTGCTGCAGAAGGTTGGACAGGGGCCGAGTAATCTTGCTGAAGTTCTGGATGAAGTGCCGGTAGAATCCTGCATGACCAAGAAAAGAGCGCACTTCCCGCACAGACGCGGGGTAAGGTAAAGCAGAAATAACATATATCTTAGCAGGATCTACCTCAATACCCTTTCTAGACACTATGTATCCTAAAACTATCCCTGACTCAACCATGAAATGACATTTCTCAAAGTTCAACACAAGATTGGTCTCAATGCATTTATTCAAGACTCTAGCTAAACTACCCAAGCATGCATCAAAAAGAAGAGCCATACATAGGAAAATTATCCATAAATACTTCCATGCAATCCTCTAAAAATTCAGAAAAGATGCTTACCATGCACCGTTGAAAGGTTCCAGGCGCATTGCAGAGTCCAAAGGGCATCCTTCTATATGCAAATGTTCCAAAGGGGCATGTGAAGGTAGTCTTCTCTTGATCTTCAGGTGCAACATGGATTTGGAAGTAGCCTGAGTAGCCATCCAGGAAACAATAGTGAGACTTCCCAGCTAACCGCTCCAACATCTGATCAATAAAGGGTAAAGGATAGTGAGCCTTGCGGATGGCCTGGTTGAGCTTCCGGTAGTCTATGCAGACTCTCCAGCTGTTCTGAGCTCTTGTGGGAATTGGCTCATTTTTCTGGTTGGCCACTACAGTCACTCCAGACTTTTTGGGAACTACCTGAACTGGGCTGACCCACTGGCTATCAGAGATGGGGTAGATAATGCCAGCTTGCAGGAGCTTAGCCACTTCCTTTTTCACCACATCTAGAATAAGGGGATTCAGGCACCTCTGAGGTTGCCTCACTGGCTTAGCACCCTCTTCCAATAAAATCGATGCATGCACATGGAAAGGCTAATGCCAACAATGTCAGCTAAAGTCCACCCAATCACTTTCTTATTTTCCTTCAATAATCTTAGCAGCTGCTCCTCTTGATCAGGTAGAAGGTTTCTTGCCACAATGACTGGCAGCTGCTCATTCTCCTCCAGGAAAGCATATTTTAAGTGATCAAGCAGAGATTTCAGCTTCAACTTGGGCAGCTACTCAGTAGAGGGAATAAGCTTGGTGGGTTGCACCAATTTTGCAGCATGTACATCAGTTGAACCTGTAGTGCCTGAAAATAAGTTCAAGAAAGCAGAACTTTGCCCGAACTGCACAATGTTCACATCAGAATTGACATCAACAGGCAAGTCAGAATCACCAATTAAATCAGACAAATTGTAATCCCTTGAAGTTTTGGGGAGAGCTTGGGGATACAAAAATTCTTTTGGCCTCTCGAATCACGAAAACTTACAAAGTATGGTCATTTGACCGTAAAGTCAAAGACAGACCAGAAGGAAGCAAACTTTCATCTAAGAGAAACAACAATGAATAACCAAGACAAATTCTCATCCCTTGAAGCTTTGACGAGAGATTTGGGTCACACAACCATCTTCTAGGAATCAAAAATTAGAAAAAGTCAAATATAGACCAAAGGGAACCATACTTTCTTCTTGGAGAAACAAAAATGAATGACCGAGAGATATTCTCATCCCTTGTAGCTTTGGGGAGAGCTTGCGGTCACACAAACATCCTCTAGGCCACTAGAATCATGAAAAGTTACTGCATTTGTCTGTTTGATCAAAAAGTCAAAGATAGATCAAAAGGAACCAAACTTTCATCTAAGAGAAACAACAAGGAACAACCAAGACATATTCTCATCCCTTGAAGCTTTGGGGAGAGCTTAGGGTCACACAAACATCCTCTAGGCTTCTCAAATCATGAAAAATTGCGAAGTTCACCCGTTTGACCAAAAAGTTAAAATAGACCAAAATGACCTAAACTTTTGTCTAAGAGAAAGAACAACGAATAACCAAGACAAATTGTCATCCCTTGAAGCTTTGGGGAGAGCTTGGGGTCACACAATCATCTTCTAAGCCTCTCGAATCATGAAAACTTGCTAAGTACATCCATTTGACCTTAAACTCAATGATAGACCAAGCTTTCATCTAAGAGAAACAACAATGAATAACCAAGACATATTCTCATCCCATGAAGATTTGAGGAGAGATTGGGCTCACAAAAACATCCTCTAGACCTCCCGAATCTTGAAAAGTTGCTACATTTGTCCGTTTAGTGAAAGATAGACCAAAAGGAACCAAACTTTCGTCTAAGAGAAACAACAACAAATAACTAAGCCATATTCTCATCTCTTGAAGATTTGGGGAGAGCTTGGGGTTACACAAACATCCTCTAGGTCTCTCGAATCACGATCACTTGCTAAGTTTGTCCTGTTTGTCCAAAAAATTAAAGATAGACAAAAAGGAACTAAACTTTCATCTAAGAGAAACAACAACAAATAACCAAGACAAATTGTAATCCTTTGAAGCTTTGGGGAGAGCTTGGGGCCATAACAAAATTCTTTTGGCCTCTCGAATCACGAAAACTTACAAAGTATGGTCATTTGACCGTAAAAAGTCAAAGACAGACCAGAAGGAAGTAAACTTTCATCTAAGAGAAACAACAACGAATAACCAAGACATATTCTCATCCCTTAAAGCTTTGGCGAGAGATTGGGGTCACACAAACATCTTCTGGGAATCATAAATTAGAAAAAGTCAAATATAGACCAAAGGGAACCATACTTTCTTCTTGGAGAAAGAAAAATGAATGATCGAGAGATATTCTCATCCCTTGTGTGTTTGGGGAGAGCTTGCGGTCACACAAACATCCTCTAGGCCACTCGAATAATGAAAAGTTGCTGCATTTGTCTGTTTGATGAAAAAGTCAAAGATAGACCAAAAGGAACTAAACTTTCATCTAAGAGAAACAATAACGAACAACCAAGACATATTCTCATCCCTTGAAGCTTTGGGGAGAGCTTAGGGTCACACAAACATCCTCTAGGCCTCTCAAATCAAAGAACTTGCTAAGTTTGTCATTTTGACCAAAATGTCAAACCTAAACCCAAAGGAACTAAACTTTCGTCTAAGAGAAAACAACAACAAATAACCAAGACATATTCTCATTCCTTGAAGCTTTAGGGAGAGGTTGGGGTTAGACAAACATCCTCTAGGCCTCTCGAATCACGAAAAATCAGTACATTTGTCTATTTGACCAAAAAGTCAAAGATAGACTAAAAGGAACCAAACTTTCATCTAAGAAAAAAAAACAACAAATAACCAAGACATAGTGTCATCCCTTGAAGCTCTTGAGAGAGCTTGGTGTCATACAAACATTCTCTTGGCCTCTCGAATCACGAAAATTTGCTAAGTTTATCCGTTTGACCAAAAAGTCAAAATAGACCCAAAGGAACCAAGTTTTCTTCTTAGAGAAACAACAACGAATAACCAAGCCACATTCTCATTCCTTGAAGGTTTCGGGAGGGCTTGGGGCAAACAAACATTCTCTACGCCTCTAGAATCATAAAAACTCGCTAAGTTCATCCATTTGATTATAAAGTCAAAGATAGACTAAAAGGACCCAAATTTTTATCTAAGAGAAAGAATAACGAATAACAAAGATATATTCTCATCTCTTGAAGATTTGAGGAGAGATTGGGCTCACACAAACATCCTCTATGCCTCTTGAATCATGAAAAGTCGCTACATTTATCCATTTGACCAAAAAGTCAAAGATAAACTAAAAGAAACCAAACTTTTATCTAAGATAAACAATAACGAATAACCAAAGCACATTCTCATCCCTTGAAGCTTTGGGGAGAGCTTTTGGTCAAACAAACATCCTTTAAGCCTCTCGAATCCTGAAAACTCGCTAAGTTCGTCGATTTGATCAAAAAGTCAATGATAGACCAAAAGAAACTAAACTTTTATCTAAGAGAAACAAGAACAAATAACCAAGATATATTCTCATCCCTTAAAGCTTTGAGGAGAGCTTGGGGTCACACAAATATCCTCTGAAGTTTGTCCGATAACCAAAAAGTCAAAGAAAGGCCAAAAGGAACCAAACTTTCGTCTAAAAGAAACAAGGAATAACCAAGACATATTCTTATCCTTTGAAGCTTGGGGGAGAGCTTAGGGTTAAACAAATATCCTCTTGGCTTCTTGAATCACGAAAATTTGCTAAGTCTTTCTGTGTGACTGAAAAGTCAAAGATAAACCACAAGGAACCAAACTTTCGCCTAAGAGAAAGAACAACGAATAACCAAGACATATACGTCCCTTGAAGCTTTGGGGAGAGCTTGGGGTCACACAAACATTTTCTTAGCCTCTCGTATCATGAAGACTTGCAAAGTTTATCCGTTTGATCAGGAAGTCAAAGATAGACTTAAAGGAACTAAACTTTCGTCTAAGAGACACAACAAGAAATAACCAAGACATATTCTCATCCCTTGAAGCTTTGGGGAGAGCTTGGGCCCACACAAACACCCTTTAGGTCTCTCGAATCATGAAAAATCAATACATTTGTCCGTTTGACCAAAAAGTCAAAGATAGACCAAAAGGAAGTAAACTTTCGTCTAAATGAAATAATAACGAATAATTAAGACATATTCTCACCTCTTGAAGATTTGGGAGAGCATAGGGTCATCCAAATATCCTTTAGGCATCTCGAATCACGAGAAGTTACTGCATTTGTCTGTTTGACCAAAAAATCAAAGATAGATCAAAAGGAACTAAACTATTGTCAAAGAGAAACAATAACGAATAACAAGACATATTGTCACCCCTTGAAACTCTGGGGAGAGCTTGGGATCACAAAAACGCTCTAGGCCTCTCAAATCATGAAAACTCACTAAGTCTTCTGTTTGACCAAAACATCAAAGATAGACTAAAAGGAACCAACTTTCATCTAAGAGAAACAACAATGAATAACCAAGGCATATTGTTATCCCTTGAAGCTTTAGGGATAGCTGGGAGTCACACAAACATCCTTTAGGCCTCTCGAATCACGATCACTTGCAAAGTTTGTCCGTTTGACCAAAAAGTTAGGGATAGACCAAAAGAAACCATACTTCTGTCTAACAGAAACAACAACGAATAACTAAGTCATATCTCATCCCTTGCAGCTTTGGGGAGACCTTGGGATCACACAAACATCCTTGACATGAACTGCCAAACTCACTCAAATTAACTAGGCTTATAAAGAAATTTGTACTATAGGACAACCTGAATCGTCTCCCAAGGATTTTTGCATAGGACTAAATCACTCAATTGAAAACAGAATAACAAATAGGGGGTTTTTAATACAATTGAAATTAAGGCAAGAGATAAAACGAAATTAACAATTTAAAAGCAATCAACCAACCTAGAATTGAGGTTTCAAGGACATCCGTGACTGGACAAAGAATTATTGAATTTCGTGGTTGACCGTAAACAAATCAGAATCTCTGCATTCATATAGGAACCCTCTCTACTAGACAATCACCTAGCATTTAATCAAACCCTTGGCGCGTTCATTCATGCCATCGCACAGTGTTCACTTCAACCTGTTTTGATTTTTAAATCCCTTGGGTTAATCAACCTAAATATTAAATCCAACATTTAATCCCTTCCCCTGGATGATCAAAATACAGAAATCATAAACAAACCTCATCCGCTCAGATTCAACGTACACAATCGTGTTGCTCAATTCGAGTAAAGGGGGAAGACAAACGGATCCAGTTCATGGAGAGCACGGGTCCTCTGGATTCAACACCAGAATCCTCAACTCATGGTTTGATTAACGGAAAGTTAGCCTACCATGGCTGTGCACAAACAGAAAATGAAAAAAGAAAGAAAAAGAAGAACAAGATGAACAGAAGAGAGAAAAGAAGAGAGGTGTTAGATCCGAAAATTTTCCAACAACGTAAAGCTGCTGTCCAGCTGCCCTAATCTTCTGTTTTAACCTAAAACTAAACCGGGTTAGGGGCTCCAAAACTGGCCCAAATCAAAATATAACTAATGGCTTTGGTCCTGGATAATTTGGACTCCTAATTACAAAGTTAAGCCCAATTAAAACATAGCTCCAGAATTCCGTGACTGACTTTGGCTCCAATTTTGACTACCTTCTTGTCCGAATTTAGCCTTCAAGCCTCTAATACCATTTGTAGGTCTTTGAGTTATCTGCAAAATGAAATAAGAATAAGGTTAATCGGATACCTAGAACAAAAGTTATGATCAAAATACTGGAATAATGTAAATATGGAAAATTAGCACGAAAATGAATTAAATCCAATTAAAACCCCAAAGTCCAATTTAGATCAAAAACCATTAATTACACACTAAACAACCCTAAAAATCATTAATCAAATGCAACAATTAAGTGTGATAACATTCAATTATGAAATGCCCCCATACTTATCCTTTTGCACTCTTGGGCAAAATTAAAAACTCAAAACAAAACTAAAAAAAATGATAAAATAAAGATAAAGACTAAAAGATAAATCGCTCATTTCTAACAATTGTCAAGAATGCAAAACTTCAAAAGATCAACCAATCATGATAGAAATTTCCTCATCTCAAATTATAAAACATGGCAATCTCAATTGATGATGCTAATCATGCAAAATGGCCTCTCAAGGTATGTTCTCAATCAATCTCTCAAGTGTATAGGGTAGCAAGTGTATCACTCAAATTCCACTCAAGAAAATTGCCCTACCATAAGCTTCAGACCGCACAATCCATGGCTTTGTTGC
>NSJW01000413.1:77961-115976 GCA_019955255.1 Castanospermum australe | reverse complement strand
AGCCTATAAGGCCTTAAGAGATCGAGCCCCCTACCCACCTGACCAAGTTGTTAAAGATCTGGATGGAAAATTCTCATTCGTTATCTTTGATGCCAGGACAAACACTCTTTTTGCAGCCAGGGTGAGTTATGATGAAAAATGGTCGCCTTTTCTTTAAAAAACTTGCCAAAAAAAGGGTCTTTTTGGCTTTCTATGCCAGTGAGCATCAGTATTTATGTGGGATTGTTGTCTTGTTGAACCTTCTTCCTTGGAGGCTTTAGTGGTCCAGAAAGGCCTCTGCTACTTTGATATTTTATGTGTGTTTGTTTTGACATAGTTGCTGCCAATGTCAGGATCGTGAAGGAAGTGTGGAGTTTCAATGGGGGATGGCAAGGGATGGGTCCTTGGTCTGCTCTGATGACCATAAAATCATTACAGAGGGCTGTGGAAAATCTTGTGCGCCTTTTCCTCCGGGTTAGTTCAGCTTTACCAAATTTTCATTCCCTAACCCTGCTTTGAACTTTCTCAATTCAAGTAAAATAACTAGTATTTGATTATTCTGATTTCTGACTATCATTTAACCTGAGACAGTTTCTTGAAGATTAGTTTTTCCTACATCCTTTCTGTTCCCAAATAGACAGAATGCTTTTTATGTTCATTTACTTCTTCAATTGGAATGCAGGGTGCCTTTTCATCAATGGAAGTGGGTTGACAAGCTTTGATCACCCACTGCACAAGTTCGAGCTATTGTGCATGAAGATGACAATGGAAACATCTTGAGGGTATATTTTCAGGTGGATTTGTACACAAAGGTTCCTAGCATTCAACGCACTGGAAGTGCAGCAAATTGGGCAGACGCTGCTGTGGTCAAGGGAGAATAAATGTTTGATATTTGATCACTGGCCAGAAAGTATGAACAAATCCAAACTTGGTGTAATAATCACAAAAACCTTCAAGAGACTGTTTTGGGTCCATGTCTGATGAAGGGGAGAAGTGGGCTTTCGTCATTGCTTCCCAAGTAATAAAATTCAGACACTGAAACCATGTAGACCAAAAAAAAAAGACACTGCAAAACCCTTTGTAGAAATGTATGTTACTGTTATGATAAAAATGGGCTCTTTCAGTAGAATCCGTCTAATAAGCAAAATGATAAACATGTTACTTTAATTTCCCCCCCCCCCCTCTTTTCCTTTTTGATTCCACACCTTGTGAAATTGCTAACAGTATTAATCATTTCAACATCACAATTTGTGTTGTATATTTATTCAGCAAGTTTGGGTATTATAGGCATTAAGGTGTGCTGTTAGCAACAAGGTCAATCCAGCAATCTTTCAGCCTCTACGTATAGACCTACTTTCGCTTTCATGCAAGATCTTTATACTTTGGTAATTTAGTAATAAGATGGGGCCTAGCTATTTGTTGAGATGCCGTAGCTCATCATGAGTGTCTTTATTTTGGTGCCATGGCTGCTGGGTTCAGGTTCCAAGTTGATGTACAAAGTTATTACCACACGGTTCCATTGGGGCTGGGGCAATTCGCAGGTGTACAAACTGGCACCGTTCCTGCTGAGTCTACCACCTCCTCCAAACCATAGCCACCACCACTCCCAAAAGTGGCAGAAAACCAGGAATGCAAAACCAAGGGGAACTGGAATATCAGACCAGGGGGAATAATGCCAGAACTTGCGGGTCACAACCTACTCTGGCCACTGCCAGAGCCTGTCCTGAGCTACCGCCACTGCCACCTCCTAACCACTACAGAAACGGGCCAGAGCCTGAGCTTATACGTGTACCTCTATCGGTACTCATATTATTTAAAAAGAAAAAAAAAATATAGGGACTAATTAAAAATGAATATATAATAAAATTTAAATATTTTTTTAATTTTTTTTTATATTTGTACTTATAGAGACATGAGTTTAATTTATGATTTTTAATTATTTTCACTCATCTAATTACGTCTCATTGTGAGGTTAAAAAAAATATATTCTTATCTTAATGTATATTTTACCAAAAAGTACCTATGTTAAATAAACTGAATATTAATAGAACGATTTTATTTATAATATTAAACATTTAATCATATTGAAGAATTCGAACAAGTTCACTTCGTACAACTAAAAGTACCATTTTAACATTTTACAGTGTAAGCAGGGACAAAGTCCAAAAATAGGAGGGAGTTTCAGCTTCAAAGTTCAAAAGTCACTGATAAAATATTCCGTGTCTTCATACCTTCATCTTTTCACACACACTGATACATATACAGTAGGTTCAAAAATGGTAATGACGTTTTGAGATTAATTAGTGTTCTAAACAATAAAAGAGCTCATCGAACTCTTGTTTGATTTTACTGTCAAATATTTTCTTAAAATTCTTCAATCGATGTAAAGAATTTCTAATGAATTTAATTGATTTGTCTCATTATATGTTTTTAAATTATCATTATCATAATGCACTGATGTTATCTATTTAAAAAAATGTTAACACTTTATGACAAGTCAAAATTTAGTTACATGTACACTTTTTACATTCATATTGTTAGAAGTCTTAGCTAGATGTTGATCTTGCACTTTCTGAAAAATATACTTTACATTATTTAATATAAGTTGATGGAGAAGAAATAATTTTGGATTACTATCAAATTAGATAAGCATGATAAAACCTTTTGTCTAAGAGAAATAACAACTAATTAGGAAGACATATTGGCATCCCTTGAAGCTTTGGGGAGACCTTGGGGTCACACAAGTATTTTCTAGGCCTTTCAAATCATGAAAACTTAGAAAGTTTGTCTGTTTGACCAAAAAGTCAAAGATAGACCATAAGGAAGTACACTTTCGTCTATAAGAAACAACAACGAATAACCAAGACATTTTCTCATTCCTTAAAACTTTGGGGAGACTTTGGGCTCACACAAACATTCTCTAGGCCTCTCGAGTCTTGTAAAGTACCTAAGTTTGTCCGTTTGTCCAAAAAGTCAAAGATGTGCCAAAAGGAACTAAACTTTCATCTAGGAGAAACAATAACGAATAACCAAGACTTATTTGCCACCCCTTAAAAGATAGATCAAAAGGAAGCAAACTTTTGTCTAAGAGAAATAACAACTAATTAGGAAGACATATTGCCATCCCTTGAAGCTTTGGGGAGACCTTGGGGTCACACAAGTATCTTCTACGCCTTTCGAATCATGAAAACTTGCAAAGTTTGTCTGTTTGGCCAAAAAGTCGAAGATAGACCAAAAGGAACTAAACTTTTGTCTAAGAAAAACAATAACGAATAACCAAGACTTATTGCCATCCTTTGAAACTTTGGGCAGAGCTTGGGGTCACACAAACATCGTCTAGGCCTCTCAAATCACGGAAGCTTGCTAAGTTGTCCGTTTCACAAAAAAGCCAAAGATACACTAAAAGGAAGCAAACTTTCGCCTATTAGAAATACCAACGAATAACGAAGACATATTTCCATCCTTTGAAACTTTGGGAAGAGCTTGAGGTCCACAAGCATCCTCTAGGCCTCTCGAATCATGAAAACTTTCTAAGTTTGTCCGTTTGACCGAAAAGTCAAAGATAGACTAAAAGGAATCAAACTTTCGTCTAAGAGAAACAATGACGAATAACCAAGGCTTATTGCCATCCCTTGAAGCTTTGAGGAGATCTTGGGGCCACACAAATATCCTCTAGGCCTCTCAAATCACGAAAGCTTGCTAGGTTTGTCCGTTTGTACAAAATGTGAAAGATAGACCAAAAGGAAGCAAACTTTTATCTAAGATTACAATAACAAATAACCAAGATATACTCTCATCCCTTGGAGCTTTGGGGAGAGCTTGGGGTCACACAAATATCCTCTCTGCCTATTGAATCATGAAAACTCACTAAGTTTGTCCGTTTGACCAAAAAGTCAATGATAGGCCAAAAGGAACCAAACTTTTGTCTAAGAGAAATAACAACAAAAAACCAAGACATATTCTCTTCCTTTGAAGCTTTAGGGAGAGCTTGGGGTCACCCAAACATCCTCTAGGCCTTTCGAGTTATGAGAACTTATTAAGTCTGTCCGTTTGACCAAAAGTCAGAAATAGGACAAAAGGAACCAAAATTTTGTGTAAGAGTTAATAATGAATAACGAAGACTTATTGCCATCTCTTGAAGCTTTCGGGAGTGATTGGGGCCGCACAAACATCCTCTAGTCCTATCCAGTCATGAAACTTGGTAAGTTTGTCCGTTTAACAAAAAGTCAAAGATAGACAAAAAAGAACCAAACTTTCGTCTAAGAGAAACACAACGACTAACCAGGACTTATTGCCATCCCATGAAGCGTTGGGGAGAGCTTAGGGTCAAACAAATATCCTCTAGGCCTCTCAAATCACGAAAACTTGCTAAGTTATCCGTTTGACCAAAAAGTCAAAGATAGACTAAAAAGAAGCAAACTTTCGTCTATGAGAAACAACAACGATTACCCAAGACATATTCTCATCCCTTGAAGCTTTGGGGAGAGCTTGGGGTCACACAAACATCCTCTAGGCCTCTCGAATCACGAAAACTTGTTAGGTTTGTCCGTTTGTCCAAAAAGTCAACGATAGACCAAAAGGAAGCGAACTTTTATCTAAGAGAAATAACATCAAATAACTAAGACATATTCTCATCCCTTGATGCTTTGGGGAGCGGTTGGCATCACACAAACATCCGCTAGGCCTACTGAATCATGAAAACTCGCTATGTTTGTCCGTTTATCCAAAAAGTCATAGATAGATTACAAGTAAGCAAACTTTCGTATAAGAGAAATAATAACGAATAACCAAGGCATATTCTCATTCCTGGAAGCTTTGGGGAGAGGTTGAGATCACACAAACATCTTCAAGGATTATTCATACAAGAAAACTGGCTAAGTTTGTCTGTTTGACCAAAAAGTAAAAGATAGATTAAAAAGAAGCAAACTTTCATCTAAGAGAAACAACAACGAATAACCAAGACATATTAACATCCCTCGAAGCTTTGGGGAGAACTTGGGATCACACAAACATCCAATAGGATTATTGATAGATGAAAACTGGCTAAGTTTGTCCATTTGACGAAAAAGTCAAAAATAGACTAAAACGAACCAAACTTTTGTCTATGAGAAACAACAACGAATTACCAAGACATATTCTCATCCCGTGAAGTTTTGGGGAGAGCTTGGGGTATACAAACATGATCTGGACCTCCCGAATCATGAAAACTCGCTAAGTTCGTCCGTTTGACCATAAAGCCAAAGCTAGACCAAATGGAAGCAAACTTTCGTCTATGAGAAACAATAACCAAGACATAATCTCATCCCTTGAAGTTTTAGGGAGAGCTTAGGGTCGCACAAATATCCTCTAGGCCTCTCGAATCTCAAAAATAAGTTAAGCTCGTCTGTTTGACTAAAAAGTGAAAGATAAACCAAAAGGAAGTAAAATTTTCTCTTTGAGAAACAACAACGAATAACCAAGACTTATTCTCATCCCTTGAAGCTTTGAGGAGAGCTTTGCGCCACACAAACATCGTCTAGGTCTATGAAATCAGGAAACCTTATTACATTTGTCCGTTTGAACAAAAAGTCAAAGATAGACCAAAAGGAACGAAACTTTCGTCTAAGAGAAACAACAACGTATAACTAAGACATATTCTCATCCCTTGAAGCTTTGGGGAGAGATTTGGTCAGACAAACATGCTCTTGTCCCCTCGAATCACGAAAATTTGGTAAGTTTGTCCATTTGACCAAAAAGTATAAGATAGACCAAAACGAACCAAAGTTTCGTCTACGAGAAACAACAACGCATTACTAAGATATACTCTCTTCTTTTGAAGCTCTGGGGAGAAGTTGTTGTCACACAAACATACTTTAGGCCTCTCGAATCACGAAAACTTGTTAAGTTTTTTCCGTTTAACCAAAAACTCAAAAGATAGGTCAAAAGGAACTGAACTGTCCTCCAAGAGAAACAACAACGAATAACTAAGACATATTCTTATCCCTTGAAGCTTTGGGGAGAGCTTGGGGTCACACAAACATCCTCTAGGCCTCTCGAATCACGAAAACTTGTTAAGTTTATCCGTTTGACTAAAAATTCAAAGAAAGGCCAAAAGGAACCAAACTTTCATCTCAGGGAAACAATAACGAATAACCGAGACTTATTACCATCTCTTGAAGCTTTAAGGAGAGCTTGGAGTCACACAAACATCCTGTAGGCCTCTTGAATTATGAAAGTTTGCTAAGCTTATCTGTTTGACCCAAAAGTCAAAGATAGACCAAACGGAAGCAAACTTTCACCTATGAGGAACAACAACGAAGAACCAACACATATTCTCATCCTTTGAAGCTTTGGGGAGAGCTTGAGGTCGCACAATCATCCTGTAAGCCTCTCAAATGACGGAAACTCGTGACGTTTGTTAGTTTGAGCAAAAAAAGTCAAAGATAGACCAAAAGGAACCAAATTTTCGTCAAAGAGAAACAAGAACGAATAACCAAGACTGATTGCCATCCCTTGAACCTCTGGGGAGAGCTTGGGGTCTCACAAACATACTCTAGGCCTCTCGAATCTCGAAACTCTTAAAGTTTGTCAGTTTGACCAAAATGTAAAAGATAGACGAAAAGGAACCAAACTTTCGTGTAAGAGAAACAAATACGATTAACCATGACAGATTGTCATCACTCAAAGCCTTGGGGATTGCTTGGGGTCTCACAAACATAGTCTAGGCCCCTCGAATCATGAAACTCCTAAAGTTTCTCTGTTTGACCAAAAAGTCAAAGATAGACTAAAAGAAACTAAACTTTCGCCCTAGAGAAACAACGAATAGCCAAGATATATTCTCATCCCTTGAAACTTTTGGGAGAGCTTGACGTCACACAGACATCCTCTAGACCTATTGAATGGCAAAAACTCGCTAAGTTTGTTTGTTTAACTAAAAAGTCAAAAATAGGCCACAAAGAACTAAACTTTCGTCTCAACGAAACTACAACGAAGAACCAATACATATTCTCATCCCTTGAAGCTTTGGGGAGTGCTTGGGGTCACACAAACATCCTCTAGACCTCTCGAATCACGAAAGCTTTCTAATTTTGTCCATTTGGCCAAAAAGTCAAAGATAGATTAAAAGGAACTAAACTTTTATCCAAGAGAAACAACAACGAATAACTAAGACATATTGTCATCCCTTGAAGCTGTGTGGAGAGCTCGGGGTCACACAAACATCCTCTAAGCCTATCAAATCGCGGAAACTTGTTACATTTGTCCGTTTGAAAAAAAAGGTCAAAGATAGACCAAACGGAATCAAACTTTCGTTTAAGAGAAACAACAACGCATAACTAAGACATATTCTCATCCCTTGAAGCTTTGGGGAGAGATTGGGTCAGACAAACATGCTCTTGTCCCCTCGAATCACAAAAATTTTGGTAATTTTGTCCATTTGACCAAAAAGTATAAGATAGACCAAAACGAACCAAAGTTTCGTCTACGAGAAACAACAACGCATTACTAAGATATACTCTCATCCTTTGGAGCTTTGGGGGAGAAGTTGTTGTCACACAAACATCCTCTAGGCCTCTCGAATCACGAAAACTCGTTAAGTTTTTTCGTTGAACTAAACACTCAAATATAGGCCAAACGGAACCGAACTGTCCTCCAAGAGAAACAACAACGAATAACTAAGACATATTCTCATCCCTTGAAGCTTTGAGGAGAGGTTTAGGTCACACAAACATCCTCTAGGCCTCTCGATTCACAAAAGCTTACTAAGTTTGTCCGTTTGACCATAAAGTCAAAGATAGGTCAAAAGGAAGTAACCAACAGCGAATAACCAAGACATATTGTCATCCCTTGAAGCTTTGGAGAGAGCTTGGAATCACACAAACATCCTCTAGGTCTCTCGAATCATGAAAAACTAGCTAAGGTTTGTCCGTTTGACTAAAAAGTCAGAGATAGGCCAAAAGGAACTAAATTTTCATCAAAGAGAAATAACAACGAATAACGAAGACTTATTGCCATCTCTTGAAGCTTTGGTAAGAGTTGGGGCCACAAACATCCTGTTAGCCTTTCGAATCCTGAAAAACTTTGTAAGTTTGTCTGTTTGACCTAAAACTGAAAGAAAGGCCAAAGGGAACCAAACTTTCGTCTTTCAGAAACAACAACGAATAACCAGGACATATTGCCATCCTTTAAAGCTTTGGGGAGAGCTTGGGATCACACAAATATCCTCTAGGCCTTCCGAATCACGAAAGCTTTCTAAGTTTGTCCGTTTGACCAAAATGTCAAAGATAGACCAAAAGGAACTAAACTTTCATCTAAGAGAAACAACAACGAATAACCAAGACTTATTGCGATCCTTTGAAGCTATGGGGAGAGTTTGGGGACACACAAACATCGTCTAGGCCTCTCGAATCTCGAAAGCTTGCTAAGTTGTTCGTTTGAATAAAAAGTTAAAGATAGACCAAAATGAAGCAAACTTTCATCTATTAGAAACAACAACGGATAACCAAGACATATTCTCATCCCATGAAGCTTTGAGGAGAGCTTAGGGTCACACAGACATCCTCTAGGCATCTCGAACCTTGAAAACCTACCAAGTTTGTCTGTTTGACCAAAAAGTCAAAGATAGACCAAAAGGAACTAAACTTTCATCTAAGAGAAACAACGACGAATAACCAAGACATATTCTCATCCCTTGAAGCTTTGGGGAGAGCTTGGCATCGCACAAATATCCTCTAGGCGTCAAAAATCACTGAAACTTGTTACATTTGTCCGTTTGAATAAAAATTCAAAGATAGACGAAAAGGGACCAAACTTTCGTCTGAGAGAAACAACAACAAATAAGCAAGACTTATTGCCATCCCTTGAAGCTTTGGGGAGGCTTGGGGTCACACAAACATCCTCTAGGCCTCTCAAATCACAAAAATTAGTTACGTTTGTTCGTTTGAGCAAAAAGTCAAAAGACAAACCAAAAGGAACCAAACTTTCATCTGAGAGAAATAACAACAAATAACCAGGACTTATTGCCAATCCTTGAAGCTTTGGGGAGAGAGCTTGGGGTCTCACAAACATCCTCTTGGCTTCTCGAATCATGCAAGTTTTACTAAGTTTGTTCGTTTGACGAAAAAGTCAAAGTCAGACCAAAAGGAAGCAAACTTTCGTCTAAGAGAAACAACGACGAATAACCAAGACATATTCTCATCCCTTGTAGCTTTGGGGGCAGCTTGGAATCTCACAAATATCCTCTAGGCGTCTAAAATCACTGAAACTTGTTACGTTTGTCCGTTTGAATAAAAATTCAAAGATAGACCAAAAGGGACCAAAATTTCGTCTGAGAGAAACAACAACAAATAAGCAAGACTTATTGCCATCACTTGAAGCTTTGGGGAGGCTTGGGGTCACACAAACATCCTCTAGGCCTCTCAAATTACAAAAATTAGTTACGTTTGTTCGTTTGAGTAAAAAGTCAAAAGACAAACCAAAAGGAACCAAACTTTCGTCTGAGAGAAACAACAACGAATAACCAGGACTTATTGCCTATCCTTGAAGCTTTGGGGAGAGCTTGGGGTCTCACAAACATCCTCTAGGCCTCTCGAATCATGCAAGTTTACTAAGTTTGTTCGTTTGACTAAAAAGTCAAAGTCAGACCAAAAGGAAGCAAACTTTCATCTAAGAGAAACAACGACGAATAACCAAGACATATTTTCATCCCTTGAAGCTTTGGGGAGAGCTTGGGGTCAAACAAATATCCTTTAGGCCTCTCAAATCATGAAAACTTGCTAAGTTTATTCATTTGACCAAGAAGACGAAGACAGAGCAAAAGGAACCAAACTGTCGTCTAAGAGAAACCACAACGAATAACCAAGACTTACTACCGTCCCTTGAAACTTTGGGGAGAGCTTGGGGTCACACAAGCATCCTCTTGGTCTCACGAATAATGAAAACTTGCTAAGTTTGTCCGTTTGACCAAAAAGTCAAAGATAGATCAAATGGAACTAAACTTTCATCTAAGAGAAAAAACGATGAATAACTAGGGCATATTCTCATCCCTTGAAGCTTTGGGGAGAGCTTGGCATCACACAAACATACTCTAGGACTCTTAAATCACTGAAACTTTTTATGTCTGTCCGGTTTATAAAAAATTCAAAGATAGACCAAAAGGAACCAAACTTTCGTCTGAGACAAACAACAACAAATAACCCAGACTTATTCCCATCCCTTGAAGCTTTGGGGAGGCTTGGGGTCACGCAAACATCCTCTAGGCCTCTCAAATCATGAAATCTTGCTAATTGACCAAAAAGAGAAAGATAGACCAGAAGGAATTAAAGTTTCGTCTGAGAGAAACAACAACGAATAACCAGGACTTATTGCCAATCCTTGAATCTTTAGGGTAAGCTTGGGGTCTCACAAACATCCTCTTGCCCTCTCAAATCACGAAAACTCGTTTTGTTTGTCCGTTTGACCAAAAACTGAAAGAAAGACCAAAAGGAACTAAACTTTTATCTGAGAGAAACAACAACGAATAACCTAGACTTATTGCCATCCCTTGAATTTTTTCTAGGCCTATCGAATCATGCAAGGTTACTAAGTTTGTCCGTTTGACCAAAAAGTCAAAGACAAACCAAAAGGAAGCAAACTTTCGTCTAAGAGAAAAAAAACAACGAATAACCAAGGCATATTCTCTCCCCTTGAAGCTTTGGGGAGAGCGTGGGGTCAAACAAATAGCCTCTAGGCCTCTCAAATCATGAAAACATGCTAAGTTTATTCGTTTGACCAAAAAGACGAAGATAGAGCAAAAGGAACTAAACTTTTGTCTAAAGGATACCACAACAAATAACCAAGACTTACCAAGCTTTGGGGAGAGCTTGGGGTCACACAAACATACTCCATGCCTCTTGAATCACAAAAGCTTTCTAAGTTCTTTGTTTGACCAAAAAGTAAAAGATAGACGAAAAGGAAGCAAACTTTCGTGTAAGAGAAACATTAACTAGTAACCTAGACATATTCTAATCCCTTGAAGCTTTGGGGAGAGCTTGGGATCACACAAACATCCTCTAGGCCTCTCGAATCATGAAAGCTTGCTAAGTTTCCCCGGTTGACCAAAAATTCAATGATAGGCCAAACAGAACCAAACTTTCGTTTAAGAAAAATAACAACAAATAATCAAGACATATTACCATCCCTTGAAGGTTTGGGGAGAGCTTGGGGTCACACAAACATCCTCTAGGACTCTTGAATCACGAAAACTTGTTAAGTTTGTCTGTTTGTCCAATAAGGAACTAAACATTCGTCTAAGAGAAACAACAACGTATAACCAAGACTTATCGCCATCTCTTGAAGCTTTGGCTAGAGCTTGGTGTCACACAAACATCCTCTAGGCCTTTCGAATCGTGAAATCTTGCTAATTGACCAAAAAGTCAAAGATAGACCAAAACTAAAGTTTCGTCTGAGAGAAACAACAACGAATAACCAGGACATATTGCCAACCCTTGAAGCTTTGGGCAGAGCTTGGGGTCTTACAAACATCCTCTAGGCCTCTTGAATCACAGAAACTCATTTAGTTTGTCCGTTTGACAAAAAACTCAAAGAAACGCCAAAAGGAAGCAAACTTTCATCTAAGAGAAACAACAACTAATAGCCCAGACTTATTGCCATCTTTTGAAGCCTTGAGGATGGCTTGGGGTCACACAAATATCCTCAAGGCCTCCGGAATCACGAACGCTTGCTAAGTTTGTCTGGTTGACCAAAAGAAAGCGAACTTTCGTCTATGAAAAAACAATAGTGAATAACGAAGACATATTCTCATCCATTGAAGCTTTGGGGAGAGGTTGGGTTCACACAAACATCCTCTAGACCTCTTGAATCAAGAAAAATGGGTAAGTTTGTCCGTTTGACCAAAAAGTCAAAGATAGACCAAAAGGAAGCAAACATTCATCTAAGAGAAACAACAGCAAATAACCAAGACAACAACGAATAACCAAAAGGAACCAAACTTTCATCTAAGAGAAACAACAACGAATAACCAACACTTATGAGAAAGAACAATGAATAACCAAGACATATTCTGACCCTTGAAGCTTTGGGGAGAGCTTGGGGTCACACAAAACATTCCTAGGCCTCTCGAATCATGAAAACTGGCTAAGTTTGTCCGTTTCACCAAAAAGTCAAATATAAAGCAAAAAGAACCAAACTTTCGTCTAAGAGAAACAACAATGAATAACCATGACTTATTGCCATACCTATAAGCTTTATGGGGAGCTTGGGGTCACACAAACATAGCTAGCTTATTGTTGTTTCTCATTGACGAGAGTTTGCTTCCTTTTGGTCTATCTTAGACTTTTTAGTCGAAGGGACAAACTTAGCTAGCTTTGGTGATTCGAGATGGCTAGAGGATCTTTGTGTTACCCCAACCCCTCCCTAAAGCTTGAAGGGATGAATTAGTAATGGTTTTTTATTGTTGTTTCTCTTAGACGAAAGTTTGGTTCTTATTGGCCATTCTTTGAGTTTTTGGTCAAACGGACAAGCTTAACAAGGTTTTGTGATTCGAGAGGCCTAGGGGATGTTTGTGTGACCTCAAGCTCTCTCCAAAGCTTCAAGAGATGGCAATAAGTCCTGGCTATTCGTTGTTGTTTTTCTTAGACAAAAGTTTAGTTCCTTTTATTCTTTTTGATTTTTGGTCAAACAGACAAACTTAATGAGTTTTCGTGATTTAAGAGACCTAGAGGAAGTTTGTGTGACCCCAAGCTATCTCCAAAGCTTCAAGGGATGAGAATATGTCTTGGTTATTTGTTATTTTTCTCGTAAATGAAAATTTTGCTTCCTTTAGGTCTATGTTAGACTTTTTTGTCAAAGGGATAAACTTAACAAGCTTTCGTGATTCAAGAGGCATAGAGGATCTTTATGTGACCCCAAGCCCTTCCCAAAGTTTGAAGGGATGGCAATAGGTCTTGGTTATTTGTTGTTATTTCTCTTTGATAAAAGGTTGGTTCCCTTTAGCCATTCTTTGAGTTTTTAGCCAAACGGACAAACTTAACATATTCTCGTTATTTGAGAGGCCTACAAGATGTTTGTATGACCCCAAGCTCTCTCCAAAGCTTCGAGGGATGAAAATATGTCCAGTTTATTTGTTCTTGTTTCTCTTAGGCGAAAGTTTACTTCCTTTTGTTCTATCTTTGACTTTTTGGCCAAACAAAGAACTTAACAAACTTTCGTGACTCTAGAGGCCTAAGGTATGTTTTTGCGACCCCCAGCTCTCCCCAAAGCTTCAAGGGATGACAAGAAGTCTTGGTTATTTGTTGTGGTTTCTCTTAGACGAAAGTTTTGTTCCATTTGCTCTACCTTTGACTTTTTGGTCAAACGATAAACTTAGCAAGTTTTCATGATTCAAGAGTCCTAGATGATGTTTGTGTAACCCCAAGATCTCCCCCAAAGCTTCAAGGGATGAGAATATGTATTGGTTATTCGTTGTTTGTTTTTTCTTAGACGAAAGTTTGCTTCCTTTTGGTCTATCTTTGACTTTTTGGTCAAATGAAGAATTTAGCAAGCTTTCGTGATTTGAGAGGCCTAGAGTATGTTTCTGTGACCCCAAGCTCTCCCCAAAGCTTCAAGAGATGGCAATAAGTCTTGGTTGTTCGTTGTTGTTTCTTTTAGATGAAAGTTTTCTTCCTTTTGGCAATTCTTTGAGTTGTTGGTCAAACAGACAAACTTAGCAAGTTTTCATTATTCAAGAGTCCTAGAGGATGTTTGTGTGACCCCAAGCTCTCTCCAAAGCTTCAAGGAATGAGAATATGTCTTAGTCCTTCGTTATTGTTTCTCATAGACGAATGTTTCCTTCCTTTTCGCCTATCTTCGACTTTTTGGTCAAACAGACAAACTTAGCAAGTTTTCATGATTCGAGAGGCCTAGAGGATGTTTGTGTGACCCCAAGCTCTCTGCAAAGATTCAAGGGATGAGAATATGTCTTGGTTATTCATTATTGTTTCTCAAAGATGAAAGTTTGCTTTCTTTTGGTCTATCTTAGACTTTCTTGATTCGAGAGGCCTAGAGGATCTTTGTGTGACCCTTTTGGCAAACTTTTTTGTCATGGTCCTTCGTTGTTGTTTCTCATATGCGAATGTTTGCTTCCTTTTGGCCTATCTTTGACTTTCTGGTCAAACAGACAAACTTTGCAAGTTTTCATTATTCCAGAGCCCTAGAGGATATTTTTGTGACCCCAAGCATTCTGCAAAGATTCAAGGGATGAGAATATATTTCGGTTATTCGGGGTTGTTTCACAGACGAAAGTTTGCATCTTTTTGGTCTTAGAGGAAAGTTTTGTTCCTTCTTGCCTATCTTCGACTTTTTAGTCAAACAAACAAACTTAGCAAGTTTTCATTGTTTGAGAGGCCTAGTGGATGTTTGTGTGACCCCAAGCTCTCCCCAAAGTTTCAAGTGATGCGAATATGTTTTAGTCCTTCGATGTTGTTTCTTATAGACGAAAGTTTGCTTTCTTTTAGCCTATTGTTGACTTTTTGGTGAAACAGACAAACTTAGCAAGTTTTCACGATTCGAAAGGTCTAGAGGATTTTTGTGTGACCCCAACCTATCCCAAAAGCTTCAAGGGATGAGAATATGTCTTGGTTATTCGTTGTTGTTTTCTCATAGACGAAAGTTTGCTTCTTTTTGGTCTATCTTAGACTTTTCGGTCAAAGGGACAAACTTAGCAAGTTTTCGTGATTCGAAAGGCAGAGAGGATCTTTGCGTGACCCAAGCTCTCCACAAAACTTCAAGGGATGAGAATATGTTGTGGTCCTTCATTGATGTTTCTTATAGACGAAAGTTTGCTTCCTTTTGGCCTACCTTTGACTTGTTAGTCTATAAACTTAGGAAGTTTCATGATTCGAGAGGCCTAGAGGGTGTTTGTGCGACCCCAACCTATCCTGAAAGCTTCAAGGGATGAGAATATGTCTTGGTTATTCATTGTTGTTTTTCAAAGACGAAAGTTTACTTCCTTTTGGTCTATCTTAGACTTTTTCGTCAAAGGTTGAACGGATGGCAATTCGTCTTGGTCTATCTTAGCCCTCCTCAAAGCTTAAATGTTTGGTTCCTTTTGGCCATTCTTTGAGTTTTTGGTCAAACAGACAGACTTAACAAGTTCTCGTGATTCGAGAGGCTTACAGGATGTTTGTTGGACGCCAAGCTCTCCCTAACGCTTCAAAGGATGAGAATATATGTTGGTTCTTCGTTGTTGTTCCTCATAGAAGAAAGTTTTCTTCCTTTTAGTCTATCTTTGACTTTTTGGTCAAACGGACAAGCTTAGCAAACTTTTGTGATTCGAGAGGCCTAGAGGATGTTTGTGTGACCCCAAGCTCTCCTCAAAGCTTCAAGGACTGGCAATAAGTCTGGGTTATTCGTTGTTGTTTCCATTAGACGAAAGTTTGGTTCCTTTTGACCTTTCTTTGAATTTTTGGTCAAACGGACAAACTTAACAAGTTTTCGTGACTCGAGAAGCCTAGAGGATGTTTCTATGACCCCAACCTCTCCCTAAAGCTTCAAAGGATGAGAATTTGTTTTGGTTATTCGTTGTTGTTTCTCTTAGACGAAAGTTTGCTTCCTTTTGGTCTATCTTTGACTTTTTGGTCAAACAAAGAACTTAGTATGGTTTCGTGATTCGAGAGGACTAGAGTATGTTTCTGTGACCACAAGCTCTTCCCAAAGCTTCAAGGGACGACAGTAAGTCTAGGTTATTCGTTGTGGTTTCTCTTAGATGAAAGTTTGGTTCCTTTTGCTCTATCTTTGACTTTTTGGTCAAACGGATAAGCTTAGCAAGTTTTCATGATTCGAGAGGCCTTAAGAATGTTTGTGTGACCCCAAGCTCTCCCCATAGCTTCAAGGGATGAGAATATGTCTTGGTTATTCATTATTGTTTCTCATAGACGAAAGTTTGCTTCCTTTTGGTCTGCCTTTGACTTTTTGGTCAAACGGACACAGTTAGTTGGCCTTGCATGATTCAAGAGGCCTAGAGAATGTTTGTGTGACCCTAAGCTCTTCCCAAAGCTTCAAGGGACGACAGTAAGTCTAGGTTATTCGTTGAGGTTTCTCTTAGACGAAAGTTTGGTTCCTTTTGCTCTATCTTTGACTTTTTGGTCAAACGGATAAGCTTAGCATGTTTTCATGATTCGAGAGGCCTTAAGGATGTTTGTGTGACCCCAAGCTCTCCCCATAGCTTCAAGGGATGAGAATATGTCTTGGTTATTCATTATTGTTTCTCATAGACGAAAGTTTGCTTCCATTTGGTCTGCCTTTGACTTTTTAGTGAAACGAACACAGTTAGTGCCCTTGCATGATTCAAGAGGCCTAGAGGATGTTTGTGTGACCCCAAGCTCTTCCCAAAGCTTCAAGGGATGGCAATAAGTCTTGGTTATTCGTTGTTATTTTTTTCAGACGAAAGTTTGGTTTCTTTTTGCCTATCGTTGACTTTTTGGTCAAATGGACAAACTTAGCAAGTTTTCAGGATTTGAGAGGCCTAGAGAAAGTTTGTGTGACCCCAAGCTCTCCCTAAAGCTTCAAGAGATGGCAATAGGTCTTGGATATTCTTTGTTGTTTCTCAAATACGAAAGTTTGCTTCTTTTTGGTCTATCTAAGACTTTTTGGTCGAAGGAACAAACTTAATGAGTTTTCGTGATTCGGTAGGCCTAAAAGATGTTTGTATGACCCCAACCTCTACCCAAAGCTGCAAAGGATAAGGTTATGTCCTGGTTTGTCGTTGTTGTTTCTCTTAAACAAATGTTTGCTTCCTTTTGATTAATCTTTAACTTTTTGGTCAAACGAACAAACTTTGCAAGTTTTCATGATTCGATAGGCCTAGAGGACATTTGTGTGACCCCAAGCTCCCCCCCAAAGCTTGAAGGGATGAGAATATGTCTTGGTTATTCATTATTGTTTCTCATAGACGAAAGTTTGCTTCCATTTGGTCTGCCTTTGACTTTTTAGTGAAACGAACACAGTTAGTGCCCTTGCATGATTCGAGAGGCCGAGAGGATGTTTGTGTGACCCCAAGCTCTTCCCAAAGCTTCAAGGGATGGCAATAAGTCTTGGTTATTCGTTGTTATTTTTTTCAGACGAAAGTTTGGTTTCTTTTTGCCTATCGTTGACTTTTTGGTCAAATGGACAAACTTAGCAAGTTTTCAGGATTTGAGAGGCCTAGAGAAAGTTTTGTGTGACCCAAGCTCTCCCTAAAGCTTCAAGAGATGGCAATAGGTCTTGGATATTCTTTTGTTGTTTCTCAAATACGAAAGTTTGCTTCTTTTTGGTCTATCTAAGACTTTTTGGTCGAAGGAACAAACTTAATGAGTTTTTCGTGATTCGGTAGGCCTAAAAGATGTTTGTTATGACCCCAACCTCTACCCAAAGCTGCAAAGGATAAGGTTATGTCCTGGTTTGTCGTTGTTGTTTCTCTTAAACAAATGTTTGCTTCCTTTTGATTAATCTTTAACTTTTTGGTCAAACGAACAAACTTTGCAAGTTTTCATGATTCGATAGGCCTAGAGGACATTTGTGTGACCCCAAGCTCCCCCCCAAAGCTTGAAGGGATGAGAATATGTCTTGGTTATTCATTATTGTTTCTCATAGACGAAAGTTTGCTTCTTTTTTGTCTATCATTGACTTTTTAGTCAAACAGTCAAATGTAGCAACTTTTCATGATTCGAGAGGCCTAGATGATGCTTGTGTGAGACCAAGCCCTTCCCAAGGTTTCATGGGATGAGAATATGTCTTGGTAATTCGTTGTTTTTTCTCTTATACGAAGGTTTGGTTCCTTTGGGTCTATCTTTGACTTTTTGGTCAAATGGACAAACTTAGTAAGTTTTCGTAATTTAATAGGCCTAGAGGACGTTTGTGTGACCCCAAGCTTTCGCCAAAGCTTCAAGGGATGAGAATATGTCTTGGTTATTCACTGTTGTTTCTCTTAGAAGAAACTTTACTTCCTTTTGGTCTATCATTGACTTTTTAGTCAAACGAACAAACTTAGCAAGTTTTTATGATTCAATAGGCCTAGAGGATGTTTGTGTAACCCCAAGCTCTCCCCAAAGTTTCAAAGGGTGAGAATATGTCTTGCTCATTCGTTGTTGTTTCTATCGAACGAAAGTTTGGTTCCTTTCGGCCTATCCTTAACTTTTTGGTCAAACTGACAAATTTAGCAAAATTTTGTGAGTTGAGAGGCCTAAAGGTGTTTGTATGACCCCAATCTCTTCCCAAAGCTTCACGAGATGGCAATATGTCTTGGTTATTCGTTGTTGTTTCTCTTTAGACGAAAGTTTGGTTCCTTTTAGCCTATCCTTGACTTTTTGGTCAAATGAACAAATGCTGCAACTTGTCGCGATTCAAGAGGCCTGGAGGACATTTGTTTAACCCCAAGCTCTCCCCAAAGCTTCATGGGATGAGAATATGTCATGGTTATTCGTTGTTCTTTCTAATAGACGAAAGTTTGCTACCCTTTGGTCTATCTTCAAATTTTTGGTCAAATAGACAACTTAGCAAGTTTTCGTAATTTGAGAGGCCTAGAGGATGTTTGTACGACCCCAAGCTCTTGTTAAAGCTTCAAGGGATGGCAACAAGTACTGGTTATTCATTGTTGTTTCTCTTAGGCGAAAGTTTGCTTCTTTTTAGTCTATCTTTGACTTTTTATTCAAACGGACAAACTTTGCAAGTTTTCATGATTCCAGAGGCCTAGAGGATGTTTGTATGACCCCAAGCTCTCTCGAAAGCTTCAAGGGATGAGATGCCTTGGTTATTCGTTGTTATTTCTATAGATGATAGTTTGCTTCCTTTTGGTCTATCTTTGACTTTTTAGTGAAATAGATAAATGCAGCAACTTTTTGTGATTCGAAAGGCCTAGAGGATGTTTGTGTGAAACCAAGCTCTTCCCAAGGCTTCATGGGATGAAAATTTGTCTTGGTAATTCGTTGTTGTTTCTCTTAGACGAAGGTTTGGTTCCTTTGGGTCTATCTTTGACTTTTTAGTCAAACGGACAAAGTTAGTAAGTTTTCGTGATTAGGCCTAGAAGATGTTTGTGTGACCCCAAGCTCTCCCCAAAGCTTCAAACGATGAGAAGATGAGTTGGTTTTTCATTGTTATTTCTCTTAAAAGAAAGTTTGGTTCTTTTTGGTCTGTCTTTGACTTTTTAGTCAAACGGACAAACTTAGCGAGTTTTCGTGATTCAACAGGCCTAGATGATGTTTATGTGACGCAAGGCTTTCCCCAAAACTTCAAAGGATGAGAATATGTCTTGATCATTCATTGTTGTTTCTGTCAGACAAAAGTTTGGCTCCTTTCGGCCTATCATTGATAATTGAATTTTATCACACTTAATTGTTGCATTTGATTAATGATTTTAGGGCTGTTTAGTGTGTAATTAATGGTTTTTGGTCTAAATTGGACTTTGGGGTTTTTAATTGGATTTAATTCATTTTCGTGTTAATTTTTCAGATTTACATTATTCCAGTATTTTGATCATAACTTTTGTTCTAGGCATCCGATTAACCTCATTCTTGTTTCGTTTTGCAGATAATCAAAGAGCTACAAATGGTATTATAGGCTTGAAGGCTAGATTCGGACAAAAAGGTAGTCAAAATTAGAGCCAAAGTCAGTCACGGAATTCTGGAGCTATGTTTAGTTAATTGGGCTTAACTTTGTAATTAGGAGTCCAAATTACATGGGACCAAATCCATTAGTTATGTTTTAATTTGGACCAGTTTTGTAGTCCCTGACCCGGTTTTAGTTTTAGGTTTAAATAGTATATTAGGGCAACACGAACAACAGCTTTGATTTTTAGGAAATTTCAGATCTAACGCCTCTCTTCTTTTCTCTCTTTTGTTCATCTTGTTCTTCTTTTTCTTTCTTTTTGATTGTCTGTTTGTGCACAGCCATAGTAAGCTAACTTTCCGTTCAATCAATCCATGAGTTGAGGTTTCTGTGGTTCAATCCTGAGGACCCGTGCTCTCCATGAACAGGATCTATTTCTCTTCCCCCTTTACTTGAATTGAGCAACATGATTGTGTAAGTTGAATTTGAGCAGATGAGGTTTGTCTATGATTTTTGTATTTTGATCATCCAAGGGAAGGGATTAAATGTTAGATTTAATATTTAGGTTGATTAACCCAAGGGATTTAAAATCAAAACAGGTTGAAGCGAACACTGTGCGATGGCATGAGTGAACGCGCCAAGGGTTTGATTAAATGCTAGGTAATTGCCTAGTAAAGAGGGTTCCTATATGAATGCAGGGATTCCGATTTGTTTAGGGTCAAACCACGAAATTCAGTAATTATTTGTCCAGTGACGGATGTTCCTTGAAACCTCAATTCTGGGTTGGTTGATTACTTTTAAATTGTTTAATTTTCGTTTTATCTCTTGCTTTAATTTCAATCGTATTAAACCCCCCCCCCTTGTTTATTGTTTTGTTTTCAATTAAGTGATTTAGTCCTATGCAAAATCCTTGGGAGACGATTCAGGTTGTCCTATAATACAAATTTCTTTATAAGCCTGGTTAATTTGAGTGAGTTCGATAGTTCACTTCAATCCTTAACATTTTGGTCAAACGGACAAATGTAACGACTTTTGTTCATTCAAGAGGCCTACAGAAAGTTTCTCTGACCCCACGATCTCCCCAAAGCTTCATGGGATGAGAATATATCTTGGTTATTGTTGTTATTTCTCTATGACAAAAGTTTAGTTTCTTTTGTTCTATCTTTGACTTGTTTGTTAACTGGACAAACTTAGCAAGATTTCATGACTCGAGAGGCTTAAAGGATGCTTGTGTGACCCCAAGCTCTCTCTAAAGCTTCAAGGGATTAGAATATGTCTTTGTTAATCCTTCTTGTTTCTCTTAGACAAAAGTGTGCTTCTTTTTGGTCTATCTATGACTTTCTGGTCAAACGAACAAACTTGGCAGGCTTTTGTGATTCGAGTGGCCTAGAGGATGTTTGTGTAACCCCAAGCTCTCACCAAAGCTCAAGGGATGAGAATATGTCTTGGTTATTCATTATTATTTCTCTTAGACGAAAGTTTGGTTTCTTTTGGTCTATCTTTGACTTTTTGGTCAAATGGGTAAACTTAGCAAGTTTTCGTGATTCAATAGGCTTACAAGATGTTTGTGTGACCCGAAGCTCTCCCGAAAGCTTCAAGGGATGAGAATATTGCTTAGTTATTCGTTATTGTTTCACTTAGACGAAAGTGTGGTTCGGTTTGGCCTATCTTTGACTTTTTCGTCAAACAGACAAATGTAGTGACCTTTTATGATTCGAGAAGCCTAGAGGACGTTTGTGTGACCCCTAGTTCTCCCCAAAGCGTTATGGGATGAGAATATGTCTTGGTTATTTGTTGTTGTTTCTCATAGACGAAATATTGGTTCCTTTTGGTCTATCTTTGACTTTTTTAGTCAAACAGACAAACTTAGCAAGTTTTGGTAATTTGAGAGGCCTAGAGGATATTTGTGTGATCCCAAGCTCTCCCCAATGCCTCAAGGGAAGGCAATAAGTATTGGTTATTCGTTGTTGTATCTCTTAGACGAAAGTATAGTTCCTTTTGACCTACCTTTGACTTTTTTGTCAAACAAACTAATGTAGAAATTTTTTGTGACTCGAGAGGCCTACAACAAGTTTGTGTGACCCCAAGTTCCCCCCAACGCTTCAAGGGATGAGAATATGTCAACGTTATTCGTTGTTGTTTCTCTATGGCGAAAGTTTGGTTCCTTTTGATCTATCTTTGACTTATTAGTCAAACGGACAAACTTAGCAAGTTTTGCTGTTTCTAGGGGCCTAGAGGATGTTTGGGTGATCCCAAGCTCTCCCCAAAGCTTCAAGGCATGAGAATATGTCTTGATTATTCGTTATTGTTTATCTTACACGAAAGTTTGCTTCCTTTTGGTCTATCTTTGACTTTCTGGCCAAACGGACAAAACTAGCAACCTTTCATGGTTCGAGTGGCCTAGAGGATGTTTGTGTGACTCCAAGCTCTCCCCAAAACTTTAAGGGACGTGAATATGTCTTGGTTATTCGTTGTTGTTTTTCTTAGACGAAAGTTTAGTTCCTTTTTGTCTATCTGTGGCTTTTTGGTCAAACAAACAAACTTTGCACCTTTTCATTTTTCAATAGGCCTACAGGATGTTTGTGTAACACAAAGCTCTCCCCAAAGCATTATGGGATGAGAATATGTCTTGGTTATTCGTTATTGTTTCTCTTAGACGAAAGTTTTGTTCATTTTGGTGTATCTTTGACTTTTTCGTCAAACGGACAAACATAGCGAGTTTTCGTGATTCAATAGGCCTAGAAGATGTTTGTCTGACCCCAAGTTCTCCCCAAAGCTTCAACAGAAGGTAATAAGTCTTTAGTTATTCGTTGTTGTTTCTTTTAGACAAAAGTTTTGTTCCTTTTGGCGTATCTTTCAGTTTTTGGTGAAACGGACAAAATTAATGAGTTTTCGTTATTCAATAGGCCTAGAGGATGTTTGTGTGGCCCCAAGCTCTCTCCAAAGCTTCAAGGGATGAGAATATGTCTGGATTATTCGTTGTTGTTTCTCGTAGACGAAAGTTTGCTTCCTTTTGGTCTATCTTTGACTTTTTGATCAAACGGACAAACTTAGCAATTTTCATGATTCAAGAAGCCTAGAGGATGTTTGTGTGACCCCAAGCTCTCCCCAAAGCTTCAACAGAAGCTAATAAGTCATAGTTATTCATTATTGTTTCTCTTAGACAAAAGTTTGGTTCCATTTGGCGTATCTTTCAGTGTTTGGTCAAACGGACAAACTTAATTAGTTTTCGTGATTAAAGAGGCCTAGAGGATGTTTGTGTGCTCCCAACCTGTCCCCAAACCTTCAAAGGATGAGAATATGTCTTTTATTCATTGTTGTTTCTCTTAGATGAAAGTTTGGTTCCTTTTGGCCTATCTTTGACATTATGGTCAAACAGACAAACTTATCAAGTTTTCATGATTTAAGAGGCCTAGAGGATGTTTGTGTGACTCCAAGCTCTCCTGAAAGTTTCAACGGATGTCAATAAGTGTTAATTATTCATTGTAATTTTTCTTAGACGAAAGTTTGGTTTCTTTTGGCGTATCTTTCAGTTTTTGGTCAACCGAACAAAATTAATGACTTTTCGTGATTCAAGAGGCCTAGAGGATGTTTGGTTGACTCCAACCTGTCCCCAAAGCATCAAAGGATGAGAATATGCCTTGGTTATTCGTTGTTGTTTCTCTTAAACAAAAGTTTGCTTCCATTTGTTCTATCTTCGACTTTTTGGTCCAATGAACAAACTTAGCAGGTTTTCGTGATTTCAGAGACCTAGAGGATGTTTGTGTGACCCTAAGCTTTCCTTAAAGCTTTAAGGGATAAGAACATGTCTTGGTTATTCGTTGTTGTTTGTGTTGGATGAAAGTTTAGTTCCTTTTAGTCTATCTTTGACTTTTTGGTCAAACAGACAAACTTAGCAGGTTTTTGTTGATCACGAGGCCTAGAGTTGGGACCCCAAGATATTCCCAAAGCTTGAAGGGATGCAAATATGTTTTGGTTGTTCGTTGTAGTTTCTCTAAGATGAAAGTTTGCTTCTTTTTAGTCTATTTTTCACTTTGTGGTCAAACGGACAAACATTGCAAGTTTTTGTGATTCGAGAGGCTTACAGGAAGTTTGAGTGACCCCAAGCTCTCCCCAAAGCATCATGGAATGAGAATATATCTTGGTAATTCGTTGTTGTTTCTCTTAGAAGAAAGTTTGCTTCCTTTAGGTCTATCTTATACTTTTTAGCCAAACAGACAAACTTAGCAAGTTTTCGTGAATCGAGAGGCTTAGAGGATGTTTGAGTGACTCAAAGCTCTCCCAAATGCTTCAAGAAATGAGAATATGTCTCGGTTATTCATTATTGATTCTCTTAAATGAAAGTTTGGTTCCTTTTGGTCTATCTTTGACTTTTTGGTCAACCAGACAAGCTTAGTGAGTTTACGGGATTCAATAGGGCTAGAGGACGTTTGTGTGACCCCAAGGTCTCCCTAAAGCTTCAAGGGAAGTGAATATATCTTGGTTATTCACTGTAGTTTCTCTTAGACAAAAGTTTGCTTACATTTAATTTATCTTTGACTTTTGGTCAAACGGACAAACTTTGTAAGTTTTAGGGATTTGAGAGGGCTAGAGGAAGTTTGTGTGACCCCAAGGTCTCCCAAAAGCTTCAAGGAATCTGAATATGTCTTGGTTATTGGTTGTTGTTTCTCTTAGACGAAAGTTTAGCTCCTTTTAGTCTATATTTGACTTTTTGGTTAAACGGACAAACTTCGCAAGTTTTCATGATTCAATAGGCCTAGAAGATGTTTATGTGACCCCAAGCTCACCCCAAAGCTTCAAGGGATGAGAATATGTCTTGGTTATTCATTGTTGTTTCTCTTCTATGAAAGTTTGCTTCCTTTTTATCTATCTTTGACTTTTTGGACAAACGGACAAACCTAGCTGTTTTTGGGATTTGACAGGACTAGAGGATGCTTGTGTGATCCCATGCTCTCCCCATAGCTTCAAGGGATGAGATTATGTCTTGGTTAATCGTTGTTGTTTCTCATAAACGAAAGTTTGCTTCCTTTTGGTGTATCTTTGACTTTTTAGTCAAAGGGACAAACTAAGCATGTTTTCACAATTCGAGAGGCCTAGAGGAGGTTTGTTTGACACCAAGCTCTCCCCCAAGCTTCAAGGGACGGCAATAAGTCTTGGTTACTTGATGTTGTTTCTTTTAGGCGAATGTTTGGTTCCTGTTGGCCTATCTTTGACTTTTTGATCAAATGGACAAACTTAGCAAGTTTTCATGATTCGAGAGGCCTAGAGGATGTTTTTGTGATCCCAAGCACTCGCCAAAGCTTCAAGGGATAAGAATGTCTTGGTTATTCGCTATGGGTTTTCTTAGATGAAAGTTTGCTTCCTTTTGGCCTATCTTCAAGTTTGTGGTCAAACGGACAAACTTAGCAACTTTTCAGGATTCAAGAGGCTGGGAGGAAGTGTGTGTAACCCCACCCTCTCCCCAAAGCTTCAATGGATGGGTATATGTCTTGGTTATTCGTTGTCGTTTCTCTTAGACGAAAGTTTTCTTCCTTTTGCTCTATCTTTGGCTTTTTGGTCAATCGGACACGCTTAGCATGCTTTCGTGATTCAAGAGGCCTAGAGGATGTTTGTGTGACCCCAAGCTCTCCCCAAAGCTTCAGGGGATGAGAATATGTCTGGGTTATTCGTTGTTGTTTCTTTTAGACGAAAAGTTTGCTTCCTTTTGGTCTATCTTTGACTTTTCAGTCAAACGGACAAACTTAGCAAGTTTTTGGGATTTGAGAGGCCAAGAGGATGTTGGCGTGACCCCAAGCTCTCCCCAAAGCTTCAATTGTTGAGAATATGTCTTGGTTATTCATTGTTGTTTCACTTAGATGAATGCTTGCTTCCATTTAATCTATCTTTGACTTTTTAGTTCAAGGATAAATCTTGCATGTTTTTGGGATTCGAGAGGACTAGAGGATGTTTGTGTCTCTCCAAGCTCTCCCCAAAGCTTCAAGGGATGAGAATATGTCTTGGTTATTGGTTGTTGTTATCATGGATGAAAGTTTGCTTCCTTTTGGCGTATCTTTGAGCTTTTGGTCAAATAGACAAACTTAATGAGTTTTCGTAATTTGAGAGGCCTAGAGGATGTTTGTGTGACGCCAACCTGTCTCCAAAGTTTCAAAGGGTGAGAATTTATTTTGGTTATTCGTTATTGTTTCTCATGGACGAAAGTTTAGTTCCTTTTGTTCTATCTTTTGACTTTTTAGTCAAACGGACACTCTTAGCATGTTTTTGTGGTTCGAGAGCCCTAGAGGTCATTTGTGGGACCCCAAGATATCCCCAAAGCTCCAGGAGTTGAGGATATATTTTGGTTATTCGTTGTTATTTCTCTATAACGAAAGTTTGTTTCTTTTTAGTCAATTTTTGACTTTTTAGTCAAACGGACAAATGTTGCAAGTTTTTGTGATTCGAGAGGCCTAGAGGATGTTTGTGTTGCCCCAACCTCCCCCCAAAGCTTTATGGGATGAGAATATGTCTTGGTAATCCGTTGTTGTTTCTCTTAGAAGAAAGTTTGGTTCCTTTTGGTCTATCTTTAACTTTTTGGACAAACGGACAAACCTAGAAAGTTTTCGGGATTTGACAGGACTAGATGATGTTTGTGTGATCCCATGCTACCAAAGCTTCAAGGGATGAGAATATGTCTTGGTTAATTGTTATTGTTTCTCAAAGACGAAAGTTTAGTTCCTTTTAGCCTATCTTTGACTTTTTGGTCAAATAGACAAATGTAGCAACTTTTCGTCATTGTAGAGGCCTAGACGACGTTTGTGTGACCCCAAGCTCTCCCTTAAGCTTCAATTGAAGAGAATATATCTTTGTTGTTCACTGTAGTTTCTCTTAGACGAAAGTTTGCTTCCATTTAATCTATCTTTGACTTTTGGTCAAATGGACAAACTTTGTAAGTTTTTGGGATTCGAGAGGGCTAGAGGAAGTTTGTGTGACCCCAAGGTCTCCCAAAAGCTTCAAGAAATCAGAATATGTCTCGGTTGTTAGTTGTTGTTTCTCTTAGACGAAAGTTTGGTTCCTTTTAGTCTATCTTTGACTTTTTGGTTAAACCGACAAGCATCGCGAGTTTTCATGATTCAATAGGCCTAGAGGATCTTTATGTGACCCCAAGCTCACCCCAAAGCTTCAAGGGATGAGAATATGTCTTAGGTTATTTGTTGTTTGTTTCTCTTATGACGAAAGTTTTGCTTCCTTTTTGTCTATCTTTGACTTTTGGACAAACTTAGCATGCTTTTGGGTTTTTGACAGGACTAGAGGATGCTTGTGTCCGATCCCATGCTCTCCCCCATAGCTTCAAGGGATGAGAATATGTCTTGGTTAATCCTTGTTGTTTCTCACAAACGAAAGTTTGCTTCCTTTTGGTGTATCTTTGACTTTTTGGTCAAATGGACAAACTAAGCATGTTTACACGATTCGAGAGGCCTAGAGGAGGTTTGTTTGACACCAAGCTCTGCCCCAAGCTTCAAGGGACCCCAATAAGTCTTGGTTACTTGATGTTGTTTCTCTTAGGCGATTTTTTGGTTCCTTTTGGCCTATCTTTGACTTTTTGATCAAATGGACAAACTAAGTAAGATTTTGTGATTCGAGAGGCGTAGCGGATGTTTCTGTGACCCCAAGCACTCCCCAAAGCTTCAAGGGATGAGAATCTATCATGGTTATTCATAATTATTTCTCTTAGATGAAAGTTTACTTCCTTTTGGTCTATCTTCAAGTTTTTGGTCGAACGGACAAACTTAGCAAGTTTTCGGGATTCGAGAGGTTTAGAAGATGTTTGAATGACCCCAAGCCCTCTCCAAAGCATCAAGGGATGCGAATATGTCTTAGTTATTCATTGTTGTTTCTCTTCGACGAAAGTTTGGTTCCGTTTGGTCTATATTTGACTTTTTGCTCAAACTGACAAACGTCTCAAGTTTCCGTGATTTGAGAGGCCTAGAGGAAGTTTGTGTGACCGCAACCTCTCCCCAAAGCTTCATGGGCTGAGAATATGTCTTAGTAATTCATTGTTGTTTCTCTTAGACGAAAGTTTAGTTCCTTTTGGTCTATCTTTGACTTTTTAGTCAAACGGACACAATTAGCTAGTTTTCAGAATTCGAGAGGCATAGAGGATGTTTGTGTGACCCCAACCTCTACCCAAAGCTCAAAGGATGAGATTATGTCTTAGTTATTTGTTGTTATTTTTCTTTGACGAAAGTTTGCTTCCTTTTGGTGTATCTTTGACTTTTTCATCAAACGGATAACTCAGTAAATTTTTTGTGATTCGAGGGGCCTAGAGGATGTTTGTGGGACCCCAAGCTCTCCCCAAAGCATAAAAGGACGGCAATATGTCTTAGTTATTTGTTGTTATTTCTCTTAGACAAAAGTTTGGTTCCTTTTTGGTCTATATTTGACTTTTTGCTCAAACTGACAAACGTCTAAAGTTTCAGTGATTTGAGAGGCCTAGAGGATGTTTGTGTGACCCCAACCTCTACCCAAAGTTCAAAGGATGAGATTATGTCTTGGTTATTCGTTGTTGTTTTTCTTAGATGAAAGTTTGGTTCCTTTTAGTCTATCTTTGACTTTTTGGTCAAACGGACAAACTTAGCGATTTTCACAATTCGAGAGGCATAGAGGATATTTGAGTGACCCAAGCCCTCCCGAAAGTTTAAATAGATGAGAATATGTCCTGGTTACTCGTTGTTGTTTCTTTTAGACAAAAGTTTCATTCCTTTTGGTCTATCTTTTACTTTTTTGTCAAACGGACAAACATAGCGAGTTTTCACAATTCGAGAGGCATAGAGGATGTTTGTGTGACGCCAACCTCTGTCCAAAGCTTTAAAGGATGAGATTATGTCTTGGTCATTCGCTGTTGTTTCTCTTAGATGAAAGTTTGCTTCCGTTTGGTGTGTCTTTCACTTTTTGGCCAAACGGACAACTTTGCAACCTTTCGTGTTTCGAGAGGCCTAGAGGATGTTTGTGTGACCCTAAGCTCTCCCCAAACCATCAAGGAATGGCAATAAGTCTTGGTTATTCGTTGTGATTTCTCTCAGACGAAAGTTTGGCTTTTTATGATCTATCTTTGACTTTTTGGTCAAACGGACAAACTAAGTAAGCTTTCGTGATTCAAGAGGCCTAGAGGATGTTTGCGTGCTCCCAAACACTCCACAAAGCTTCATGGGATGAGAATATGTCTTAGTAATTCGTTGTTGCTTCTTTGAGACGAAAGTTTAGTTCCTTTTGGTCTATCTTTGACTTTTCAGTCAAACGGACAAAATTAGCGAGTTTTTATAATTTGAGAGGCTTAGAAGATGTTTGTGTGACCCCAACCTCGACCCAAAGTTCAAAGGATGAGGTTATGTCTTGGTTATTCGTTGTTGTTTCTCTTAGACGAAAGTTTGCTTCCTATTGGCGTGTCCTAGACTTTTTGGGCAAATGGACAACTTATCAAGCTTTCGTTATTCGACTGGCCCACAGGATATTTGTGTGACCCTGAGATCTCCCCAAAGCTTGAAGGGATGGTAATAAGTCTTGGTTATTCGTTGTGATTTCTCTTAGACGAAAGTTTAGTTCTTTTTGCTCTATCTTTGACTTTTTGGTTAAACAGACAAACTTAGCAAGTTTTTGTGATTCGAGAGGCCTAGAGGATGTTTGTGTGAGCCCAAGCCCTCCCCAAAACTTCCAGGGATGGCAGTAAGTCTTGGTTATTCATTGTTGTTTCTCTTAGACAAAAGTTTTGTTTCTTTTGGCCGGGCCATAAATTTGATTGAGACTAGATTTCCTGAATCTGTCCGTTGAGTGTTTCCTTAAATTTCTTTGCCCGAGCTCTCGTAAGTGGACCAACTGGGACTTGGACTGGATCCTTTAACGTCGTAACTTCATTTGCATCATTCCCCTCCTCTTGAAAAGGATTTGTCCTCAAATCATCACCTACATCAAAAGAAGTCAAGTCAGTAACATTAAAAGTAGCACTAACATTGTACTCACCCGGTAAAGCCAGCTTGTAGGCATTGTCATTGATACGCTCGAGGATTTGAAAAGGACCATCTCCTCTCGGAAGTAGTTTGGAATGCCTTTGAACAGGAAATCTCTCTTTCCGTATGTGCAGCCAAACCCAATCTCCTGGTTTGAAAATCAGCTTATGGCACCCCTTGTTGGTTTGTTTTGCATATTGCTCCGTTCTCCGCTCAACATTGAGTCTTGCCCTCTCGTGGATTGTTATATTGTTGATGGCTCGACAATCAACGAACATTCTCCACGTCCCATCCTTCTTAGGAATTAAAATCATCGGAACGGCACATGGGCTCATGCTTTCTCTCGCGTACCCCTTTTCCATCAATTCACTAACCTGCCTTTGTAATTCCTTTGTCTCCTTGGGATTAGTTCGGTAGGCTGGTCGGTTTGGAATGGAAGCACCAGGGACAAAATCGATTTGATATTCAATCCCTCGAATAGGTGGTAAACCATGTGGAATCTCCTCAGAAAATGATATCATTAAACTCCTACAAAAGAGAAACAACAGAACTAGGCAAAACGGGGTCAATTTCATTAGTATTTAAAAACGCCTCTTTGTACAAAAGTACAATCGTTGGCCATGATTTGCAAATATTGCTCGCTTAATTTCACTTGCTTTTGCATAGAAATTCTTTTGTTTTCTCTTTGATTTTCTCTCCATGGCTGAATTTTGACTTTTTTTGCTCTCTCATTTTCTTGGCCTCTCTCTCATTTTCACTCTCTTTCTTTTTTTGATCACTCTCTCTCTGTTATCTCACTTGATCTTCATAAACTTGCTTCGGTGTCTGATAATTGAATTTTATCACACTTAATTGTTGCATTTGATTATTGATTTTAGGGCTGTTTAGTGTGTAATTAATGATTTTTGCTCTAAATTGGGCTTTGTGCTTTTAATTAGATTTAATTCATTTTCGTGCTATTTTTCCAGATTTACACTGTTCCAGTATTTTGATCATAACTTTTGTTATAGGTATCCGATTAACCTCATTCTTGTTTCGTTTTGCAGATAACTCAAAGAGCTACAAATGGTATTAGAAGCCTTAAGGCCAAATTCGGACAAGAAGGCAGTCAAAATTGGAGCCAAAGTCAGTCACGAAATTCTGGAGCTATGTTTAGTTAATTGGGCTTAACTTTGTAATTAGGAGTCCAAATTACATGGGACCAAAGCCATTAGTTATGTTTTTAATTGGGCCAGTTTTTGGAGGCCTGACCCTGTTTAGTTTTAGGTTTAAATAGCATATTAGGGTAACATGAACAGCAGCTTTTGATTTTGGAGAAATTTCAGATCTACACCTCTTCTCTTTTCTCTCATCTTCTTCATCTTGTTCTTCTTTTTCTTTCCTTTTCGTTTTCTGTTTTTTTTTCCCAGCCATGGTAGGCTAACTTTCCATTCAATCAACCCATGAGTTGAGGATTTTGCTGTTGAATCCAGAGGACTCGTGCTCTCCATGAACTGAATCCGTTTTTCTTCCCACTTTACTGGAATTGAGCAACACGATTGTGTACGTTGAATCTGAGCGGATGAGGTTTGTCCATGAGGTTTGTTTATGATTTATGTATTTTGATCATCCAGGGGAAGGGATTAAATGTTAGATTTAATATTTAGGTTGATTAACCCAAGGGACTTAAAATCAAAACAGGTTGAAGTGAACACTGTGCGATGGCATGGGTGAACATGCCAAGAGTTTGATTAAATGCTAGGTGATTGTCTAGTAGAGAGGGTTCCTATATGAATGTAGGGATTCCGATTTGTTTAGGGTCAACCACGAGATTCAGTAATTCTTTGTCCAGTGACGGATGTCCTTGAAACCTCAATTCTGGGTTGGTTGATTGCTTTTAAATTGTTAATTTCGTTTTATCTCTTGCATTAATTTTCTCTTGCTTTAATTTTAATCGAATTAAAAACCCCCCTATTTATTGTTTTGTTTTTTAATTGAGTGATTTAGTTCTATGCAAAAATCCTTGGGAGATGATTCAGGTTGTCCTATATTACAAATTTCTTTATAAGCCTGGTTAATTTGAGTGAGTTTTGACAGTTCACGTCAAATTTTGGCGCCGTTGCCGGGGAATTTTTTGCATTGTTCTTTTGATCTCTATTATTGCATATTAATAGCAGATTAGAGTAGAGTAGCTGCATTTCATTTTATTCCTTGTTCCACACTTGAGTAGAGTAGAGTAGCTTAGTAGTGTCGAAAGTGTCAAAAGTGTCGCAAGTGTCGCATAATTGGACTAACCTGTGGAGTTAGATGCTGAGGCTAGGTATCCAAAGTTTATCCACCATCCTGAGCAAAAACTAACCCCTTTGGGGTTAATCTGGGGTCAAAATCTCGAAATTCCTTCATCTGGTATGAGTTTTCTTGCTAAATTCCATCGTTTAGACCACTTTTTCATTTTTTTTTATTTTCGTGATTTTTAAAAAATCGTCCAAAAAAAATTATAGAAAATCAAAAATTACATTTTAGAATTTTACTGTGGTGGTCCCATAATTTTTAAAATTCATTTGATAGTGTTTTTTATTTTATTTTGGCTAATTTCTTAGTGTAATTTACATATTTTGTATGCTGTTAGTGTTTTTTTGCCTGTTATGCCTTATGCTGTATGACTAGGAGTAGTAACAATACACAAGACCTGATTGCTTTTGATCCTGAAATAGAGAGAACATTGCATGTTGCTAGAAGGGCTTCTAGGCTAAGTCATAGGATTGTTACTGAACTTGATCTTGAGTCTGAGTATATTCAGCATATTGAGCATTTTGATTCTGTTCCATCTGTTAATTTTCCTAATTCTTCTAATAGTGTAGATTTTACTTATTCTAGTAATAGTTTCATTAATTCTGAGAGCATGGACAATAGAACTTTAAAGGAATTGGCTGCACCTGACGTTAATTATCAACCCTTGTGCATCCAATATCCTGATCTTGATGCTGACTTTGAGCTTAAATCTGGTCTTATCCATTTGCTTCCCAAGTTTCATGGTCTTGTAGGTGAGGATCCACATAAGCATTTGAAGGAGTTCCATGTGGTTTGCAGCACAATGAAACCACAAGGAATTGATGAGGAGCATATTAAATTGAGAGCTTTTCCTTTCTCTCTAGATGGAAGAGCTAAGGACTGGCTGTACTACCTTCAACCCTCATCCATTGGAAGCTGGAAATGACATGAAGAGATTATTTTTGGAGAAGTTTTTCCCAGCCTCAAGAGCCACTGCAATCAGAAAGGAGATATGTGGCATAAGGCAAGCAAATGGAGAGAATTTGCATGAATACTGGGAGAGGTTCAAGAGGCTATGTGCAAGCTGTCCACACCACCAGATATCTGATCAGTTGCTGATAGTGTACTTCTATGAAGGCTTGTTACCCATGGACAGAAATATGGTGGATACAGCCAGTGGTGGAGCTTTAGTTGATAAGACACCTGCTGCGGCCAGAGAATTGATAGCAAACATGGCAGCTAATTCCCAACAATTCAGCACTAGAGCAACCAGCAGTGGAGTGTTCTCAATTCAAGCACCCCCAGTCCAATATCACAGTGCCCAGAAACCAGCAGTAGCATCCAGTGCAGACCACCAAAGACTTGAAAATAGACTAGACGAATTGACCTCATTAGTAAGGCAATTGGCAGTGACACAAACAGTGCATTCTCCTACTCCACAGATAAGCAAACCATGTGGTATCTGTTCTGATCCACTCCACCCCACTGATGCTTGCCCAACTCTGCAAGAGGGCACCTCTCCAGACCAATCAGTAGCTGCAGCAGGAGTCTTTCCTGAAAAGTCACAGTATCAACAGCAACATAATCCATTTTCAAACACTTATAATTCTGGCTGGAGAGATCATCCAAACTTAAGGTGGAACCAGAATCAGAATCAGAACCAACAAAATTTTCCACAATACCAACATAGGCAGTTTCCACAGCACAAACAGAATTTCCAACAATCTATACCTCCACAGCCAGTGCAACAGCAGCCACCAGCCCAACAGCAGACCAGTAGTGGTCCTTCACTGGAACATTTGGTGAAGCAGCTTGCAACGAACACTTTGCAATTCCAGCAGAGAACTGAATCTTACATTCAGAATTTGCAAACTCAGATTGGGCAGTTAGCAACATCACTGAACCAGCTTCAACCCCAGGGTTTCTAACAACTCTCTTCCTTCACAGACAATTCCTAATCCAAAGGGGAATGTCAGTGCTATATCCCTAAGGTCTGGCAAGCAACTAGAAGAGCTCAAGCAAGCTGCAGTTGAGGCTGAACCAACACTAGAAAAAGAGAAGAGACTGATGCGAAGAAAAAGTGAAACATTGAAGAAAGGCAATGATGAGTCTGAAACCCCCATCCCTCTACCTTTCCCTCAGAGAGCCCTTCAATCCAAAAAGTTGGCAGAGAAAGCACAAGAGAATGAGATCCTAGAGATGTTCAGAAAAGTTGAAATTAACATCCCTCTCTTAGACGCGATCAAGCAGATTCCCAAATATGCCAAATTTCTGAAGGAGTTATGTACCAACAAGAGGCGACTGAAGGGGAATAAGCGAGTGTGCTTGAGCCAGAATGTGTCAGCACTCATCCAACCCATGCCTAAGAAGTGCAAAGATCCAGGGACGTTTACAATTCCTTGCATAATTGGAAATTGTAAATTTGATGATTGCATGTTAGACTTAGGTGCTTCCATAAATGTCATGCCTGAATCTGTTTATAATTCTCTTGGCCTCGGTCCTTTGCGTGCTACTGGTGTTATTATCTAGTTAGCTAATAGGAGTAATGCTCACCCTGCTGGTCTGATTGAGGATGTTTTAGTTAGAGTAAATGAATTAATATTCCTTGCTGATTTTTACATTTTAGAGATGGAGGGTGAGTCTCCTAGCAGTGGACCCCCGATTATTCTCGGGAGGCCTTTCTTGAAAACAGCTAGGACTAAGATAGATGTGCATTCTGGTACTCTTTCCATGGAATTTGGTGATAGTATTGTGCATTTTAATATCTTTGATGCCATGAAACATCCTAGGGAAGAGCATTCAGTTTTGTGTATTGATGTGATTGATGATGTGGTTGATGATGTTTATGCTGAATTGTGTGTTGATTATCCAGATTTTGTATCTGTTAATGATGCTGTTGTTTGTGGTTGTACTGTGATGAGGACTTCATGGGAGAAGCCCAAGTCCAGGCCCAAGTCCAGAAAGAAGTCCAAGATCCAATACAAGGTCTAGGAGGGCCCATGACGAGAGCAAGAGCTAAAAGGGCCCAAGAAGAACTTAAAAATATGGTGAATAACTTATTAGAGGCCCAACATCAGATTGAAGCCCAATACGTAGAGTCTAGGATTTACACATGCATAGCCCACTTGGAATGAAAGGAGAAGGGCCAAAAAAAATATATTTTGTCCACGGCAGGATTAGAACCCAAGCACTTGTAGCTGAATATGTCTCCTTAACCACTAGAACATATCAGTGATGCTTATGCTATGGGGTTTTGTATTTATTTTTGTTAAGTCCTAATGGGCAAACCCTAAACTAAGTTGTATTTAAACATTTGGGAATCATGAGGAAGGCAGATTTTTGGCATATAAGAAAACTGGGTGTTTTGCTCTGCTAGGGTTCTTCCTTGCATCATTTGATCTTATCAAGAATTAATCTTTTCTTGTGGCGATCCTTCTTGGCTTATCAAACTAGGTTTGTGGCGCCATCCTTATCTTTTTCTTTTTCCTAATTTTAATTTTCGTCTTAAATTTCTCGCACTCATATCTCAAGTTATACGTACTCTTTTTCGGTGATTCTTGAGTCTAAATCGTGATTTAGAAAGGGATCTTTCACCTCGTTTTGGAATCACTCAATTCCGATTTCTGTATCGTGAGTTATGGAAATTTCCTAAAACGGACAGAATTTGTTCTTTTCCTTCTTTACTCTTTCTTTCAATTTTGCCTTTCCAATTCTATTTGTTCTAGTCCTAATTAGGTCTGAAATCAAGAGGCTTAAGGAAAACCTCATCATTTGGTATCAAAGCTAGTCATTAGGGCTAGTGTTTGGGGTGTGATTTGGAGCCAAAAGAGGGCTATTTTGAAGCTGTGTTTGGAGGAACAAAGACTACACAAGGAGGCGTACAGTGGCTGCCAAGTAAGTGAAAATAACACTTATAAAAGAAGAAGAAGAAAAAAAAAAAAAGAGATTTGGAAGTGCTTCAACATTTGGTTTGAGGGAAGCTATTTGAATTTCTGGACCTAAACCTTATTCTTGTCTCTTGTTTGAATTTGTGAATCACTTGTCTTTTTAATTGTGAGTAGTGAACTTGTTCTTTGCTACTTGTCTTGTGATATTAAAAGTCTTGTGATTGCTGCAACTTAAAAATTCAATTTCTTGAAGAGATTACTTGATTCTAGTAAGAACTTTAAGCAAGAGAAAGAGTGGAAAAAGGCAAGAGAGATACATTAGCTTAAAAGCCAAATTTGTGTGAAACACTTTGAGTGAAATAGTTTTGGAGAGGACTTCTTTACATTAAATCTATCTATGGCCGAAAGAGAGGGACCACCATCCCCTACTAGGGAGCATAGGTTGTTGTTAGATGCCTTAACTCAAAGGATGAATGAGGTGTTGAGGGAGCATACGGAGGGAATTTATGAGAGGCTTGAAACTTTAGAAAACCAAAACCAGAATGGGGAGAATGGCCAACATAGAGATAGGAGGAGACATGAGAGGCATGAGAGGAGAGAACATGATGGGGAACAAAGAAGAAACCGAGAGGAGGTTGTGAAAGTTACCATACCACCATTTAAAGGAAAAAGTGATCCTGAAGCCTATATTGAGTGGGAGATGAAGGTAGAGCAAATTTTCTCATGTCACAACCTAAATGAGGAGAGGAAGGTCAAGCTAGCTACCTTGGAATTCACTGACTATGCCTTAGTTTGGTGGGATCAATTCCAAAAGGAGAGGAGGAGGTATGGAGAGCCTATGTTAGAGAGTTGGGAGGAGTTAAAAAGAGTGTTGAGAAGGAGGTATGTTCCATCCCACTACCATAGAGAGCTTCTTAATAAACTCCAAGGAATGACCCAAGGGAGTAAGAGTGTAGATGAGTTCTTCAAAGACCTTGAAATAGCCATGATCCGAGCCAATGTAGAGGAGGAAAGGGAGGTTACCATGGCTAGATTCCTTAATGGGCTGAATGGAGATATAAGAGATGTTGTTGAGCTTCAAAATTATGTAGAAATGGAGGACTTAGTTCACCATGCCATGAAAGTGGAACAACAACTAAAAAGAAAAAGTGTGAGAAAGAGTGTATCAAACTATGATAACTCTAGATGGAAGGATAGGTTCAAGAAGGAGGGTACCTCATCTTCTAGGATCTCCACGATAACCCCAAACCCAACCCAAAACAAGGGCAAAGAAATGGCAAAACAAGTCTCGATCTAGAGACATAAAGTGTTTCAAATGTTTGGGTAGGGGGCACATTGCATCTGAATGCCCAACTAAGAAGGTTATGGTGTTAAAAGATAATGGAGATATCACTAGTGAGAGTTCCCAAACTGAATCCTCAAGTGAGGAAGAGACAGAGGAAGAGGAGGAGATTCCTGAAGGAGATTTGTTCATTGTGAGGAGAATGTTAGGAGGAATAGCTAAAGAGGGTGAGGAAAGTCAAAGAGAAAATATTTTCCATACTAGATGTCTTATCCAAGGCAAACTATGTTCCTTAATCATTGATGGAGGGAGTTGTACTAATGTGGCAAGTACTAGATTGGTGACAAAAATGAATTTGGAAACTAAACCCCATCCTAGACCATACAAGTTGCAATGGTTGAGTGAGGAGGGAGAATTAAGGGTGGATAAGCAAGTGGAGATTGAGTTTTCTGTTGGAAAATATAAAGATAAAATTTTGTGTGATGTAGTCCCAATGGAAGCTAGTCATTTGCTTCTTGGGAGACCATGGCAGTTTGATAGAAAAGCTCACCATGATGGTCACACAAATAAATACACTTTTCACCATGAGAACCGCAAGGTTACATTGGTTCCATTGTCTCCAAAAGAGGTATGTAATGATCAAAATATCATGAGAGAAAAAAAAAAGCAAGAGAGGAAAGAAAGGAAAGAAAATGAAAATGAGAGCAAAAAGAAAGAGAGAAAGAATGCTTTGTTTGTAAAGAGTGGAGAGGTGAGGAGAGCTTTGATGGCAAGGAAGTCTATGTATATACTCTATAATAAGGAGATTACTGCACTTGATTCTGACCTTGAACTTCCTAGTGGAGTTAAATCTATTTTGCAGGAATTTCAAGATGTTTTTCCAGAAGATATACCACAAGGACTTCCACCATTGAGAGGTATTGAACACCAAATTGATTTGGTGCCGGGGCTGTGTTGCCTAATAGGCCAGCATACAGGAGTAGTCCACAAGAGACCCAAGAAATTCAAAGGCAAGTTGCTGAATTGAATGAGCAAGGGATGGGTTGAGGAGAGCTTGAGCCCTTGTGCTGTTCCAGTTATATTGGTGCCAAAAAAGATGGAAGTTGG